>QNGE01008375.1:0-17413 GCA_008508345.1 Paragonimus westermani
TGAGTAGAAGAAAGTGAAATGTGAAATTGGAGTTCGCACTCCCCGACAATCGCAGAACCGGCGGTGTCCTCTTCGTTCGGGGTTTCTTCTAACAAACTAATTTGCCGAACGTCACTTGTGAAATTTCCTTTGTTCGTTCGTATAATTGCTTCTCTTACAAAACCCTCATGCCCTCTCTCCTTTTCTTCAACTATGCCCTTTGGCCACAGACCTCTTGATGTGCGAATATCGCTGACTAAAACTAGGTCCCCTACCTTCAAGTCCCGTTTCTTCTCGTGCCACTTTTGCCGGTTGTGTAATGCAAGCAGATAACACCGCAGCCACCTTCTCCAGAATTCGTCGGACGAATGGTGCACTTGTCGCCAGCGTTTACTCAAACGGTTCGGTAATTGNCCTTCAAGTCCCGTTTCTTCTCGTGCCACTTTTGCCGGTTGTGTAATGCAAGCAGATAACACCGCAGCCACCTTCTCCAGAATTCGTCGGACGAATGGTGCACTTGTCGCCAGCGTTTACTCAAACGGTTCGGTAATTGAGGCTCCTTCGGCTCCATGGACTGTTCGCTCGTTAAAGCCAGTAACTGGTTCGGACATGGGGTCCCTAGGTCGTCCGGATGACCTGGATTAGTAGTTAGCGGCCGACTGTTGAGTGTTCCCCATGCTTCTGCCATGGTGGTTTGCAGAACTTCATTGTCTATGACTTTATCGCCCGGGATCAACCAGAATATCTGCCTTATCGAACGTATCAGGCGTTCCCATGCGCCACCACGATGACTAGCGTGGGGTGGATGGAATATCCATTCACAATTTTTCTCCGTAAGACAACAGCGTATCTTGTCTTGGTTCCACGAACTAATAGTGTCCTTCAACTTTGATTCGGCTCCACCGGAATCCAATCCATTGTCGCTGTATATTTTGGACGACACATCGCGTCTGGCAACAAACCAGTGGAACGCACAAAAACGAATCTGCGTCCATCGCTAGTGTCACTTCTATATGCACTGCTCTTACAGAGAGGCAAGTGAAAATACATCCATATCGCTTTTCTGTTGTTCGTTTGTGCTTGACGAACAGGGGGCCGGAGTAATCTATGCCCACAGCGGCAAATGCTGGTTGGAAGACCAAGAATCGATCCCCACTTATGGGTGCCATCTGCTGCTGTTTGGCGTTCCAAATCCTACACTTTGCAGTTTTGCAACAGTTTGCGTACTGTCACGGTTCCTTTCAAAATCCAGTATCGTTGATGAATTTCAGAAAGTACATGACATGCTCCAACGTGTCCATTTTTTTCATGATAGTCCAAAATAAGTAAGCAAGTTGCAAAATGTTTAGCAGGTAGAAGAATCGGATGTCTCACATCATATGTCAGTGGAGACCAGTTCAACCTTCCTCCGACTCGTAGGATGCCACGTACTAAAAAGGGACACAACTTCCTAAGAGGACTCGCGAGAAGTTTAAGGCACCTGCTGGACTCTCTAAGTGTGCGGGTTTTAATCGTCTCAACATCGCCTCTGAAATGATGTTGTCACTCGCACTATTTCCAATTCAACCTCTTGGATATCGCTCGGCTCTAAGGGTCCCAATGTCAAAGTTTCCGTCATTCTACCGATTTTCAGCATTAAGTATCTTTTAAACCGTAGCAAAATTGCTATTTTCCGTCGCAGCATTTTCCAACTAGCACAGCTGGCAAACATCAAACGATGAACTCGTCGTTTGGCAGTGGTGAACAGAAATTACGTCCTTCTTCAGCCATCCTTTCGGAATTTCGCCTGAGGCCTTTGGTATAGCTGGCCACTCTGATTCTTCCTGTTTCAGAAAGTCGGATCCATGAAGCCACTGATTCAACTTATGTTCATCGCGTGCACGTATTCCTCTCGACGCTAAATCCGCGGGGTTCTCCGATGTCTCAACGTATCTTCACTGAACAGGAGACAAACACTGATGTATAGCGGATAGTCGATTTGCTGTGAACTTGGTAAATCGCTTGGTTGTAGAACGGATCAGCTGCAAGACTACTATCGAATCCCCCCGAAATGTCGGATTGGACGTCAGTTTAAGTTCCTCCATAGCCTGAACGGCCAGAGGGGCTGCAAGAACCGCTGCGGTTAGTTCTAAGCGAGGTATAGTAACCGATTTTATGGGAGAGACGCGCGACTTTCCAATCAGGATTGAACACACTACACGCTCATCGTCGTTTTCTACCCTAGCATAAACTACTGCTCCATAACCCAGCTCGGATGCATCTGAGAAACAATGCAATCTCACATCCACAGCAGCAAATGCTATCGGTATAAGGGGGCGGGGAATTTTCACTTGCTCCAACGAACGGATATCGATAAGAAAGCTGTGCCATTCATTCAGTTCCGCCGTGTCCGCAATCTCATCCCAGTTCATATTATTCCTTACAAACGACTGTAGCAGTAGCTTGGCTGGGAGCAGTACGGGGGCAACAAATCCTAAAGGATCATAGACAGAGGCTACAAAGGACAGCAGGGCTCTTCGAGTACATCCGGCGTCGGTCTTTTTTAGGCGAATGGTAATATAGTCGCCGCAGACATTCCACATTACTCCGAGAGTTGGATGCATAGAAGAAGATTGCAGATTGCGGTTCGCGTAATCACTAGAAACCGATTCGGCCGACTGAAGGGACAATGCTTGACTGTCTTTGCTCATCCACTTGGTCAAATTAAAGCCGCCTTTAGACGCGACCACTATGAACTGGGAGGCTAAACTTCGAGCTTCTTCTACGGAGTCGCAGCTGAACAGGCAGTCATCGACGTAGAAACTCTCCATCATAACTGATAAAGTTAAGGGGGAAATTCCTCGATACAAACTTTTGTAGTTCGGCTGAGCGCAGCTGGGGGAAGATGTAGCTCCAAACGGGTGAACCGTCATGCGAAATACACCAGGTTCTCGACGGAACTGTCCATTAGGCCACCATAAAAATCGTACACAGTCTCTGTCGCTTGCAGGGATCTTGACTTGGTGGAACATGGCCTCAATATCGGCCATCACTGCGATACGTCCAACCCTGAATCTCATCAGAACACCGACTAAACCGTTGACACGATCAGGTCCTTTCAGCAGTTGTTTATCCAGTGAAGCGCCTTGATAATTGCTTGCACAATCGAATACGACTCGGATTTCTCCTGGCTTATTCGGGTGCGTAACAGCATGATGTGGGATATACTAGAGACTCTTTCCCCAATCCGGCCTTTCGAGTTTCTCGGGTTCGGTAAATCCTTTCTCCAAATAATCTTTCACAGCAGTAGTATACAGCTGATGCATTGAAGGGTCTTTCGTAAACCTCTTCCGAAACGACATCAACCTTTGGTAAGCGACTGGGTAATTGTTGGGCAACGTCAGGCAACCACGTTTCCACGGCAAGCTAATTTCGTAATGAAGGCCACGTTTCGCAATAAACGATTTCATCTGTTCGAGCGCAGCTTTATCTTCAACGGACATTGCCAGACGACATCCATTTGGTTCCGAAAATTGCAATTCCTACATACTTTCAAGGAAAGCGGAGTCTTCGTTAGGTTTACCACATATAGCGTTGACACACGAGCCTTTCTGCTCTTCTCCATCAACGCGACCCAGTAACACCCAACCAAGTGGAGTGCGTGTCGCAAACGGCTCCGTCGGATTTCCACGTCGTTGTTCGAGTGTTCAGTGAGCCTCCGGTACGTTCATTCCTATAAGTACTCCAATGTGGAGACCATGATTATCTGGAAAGGTGACACCCTGCAGATGCTTCCAACGCGTAAGCTGCTCTGAAGATGATGCTACTCTCTGGACCTGAGGCATCTTCCTTACGGGTCAAACCTGATTTACGTGTATCGGTTTGCCGCCATCTATCGGATACAAATCAATCTCCGTTGAGGATGAGAGAAATTTGGACTCTTTCGTTACCGTTGAAATGTTAAATATAGCCGAGCTGGTTAGCAATTTCAGCTCTCCCAACAACTGCTCATCGACAAGCGTCGAGTCAGATCCCGAGTCCAGTAACGCGTTGGTTTCTATCGTTATCTCGAAACCACGCAGCAGAACCGAGATCACTCCCAGAGCTACTCGGCTGTTAGATGAAGTTGTAGCGTTTACTGTTGCTCGTTCGAGCGTGGGAAGTGTTGCCTTTTCGTGATGCAAAAGGGGATGATGTTTGGACTGACAACCACCCTAACCACATTTATTCTTGGACCTACAGTTCATTGAAGTGTGATTGACCTTTAGGCATAACTCACATAGCCTTTTTTTCTGCTATGCTCATAGCTCTGAATCGTGAACATTGATCCATGTAATTATTACCGTCACATTCTAAGCAAGATAAGACGTAACCCCGTCCGGGTTCGTCCGTCACGTTAGTGGCTAGTGACGCAATACGGTTCCGATGGGCCTCGGATCGTTCATTCTTATAAAACCTTTCGCGTCTTTGGCCTGATTATCCCATACACATGGCCTTCGCAGCAGCTACCTCTGCACAATCACACACGAATTCGAACAAGTCTTTGAAAGTGGGCTCTCGAGGTGTTCGAAGTATGCCAGAGGCTTTTTTGAATCATTCAAGCTGTAACGCATGAGGCATTCAACTAACTATCGCTGCCACGGTTACGGACGCATTTAGATCTGCTTCGTATTGCATCTGCTGCAGTGTATTTAGGCAGGCTTTCATCTGTATTACTAGCTTGTTTAATACATCCCCATCATTCATTCTTACGGTCGGTCCACCAACTAGCTGATTGATGTGGACCCGAGCTATTAAGTGCGGGCGACCGAACCTCGTACTAAGTGTCTCCATCGCATCTCGAAAACCTTCCTCAGGCACAACTTTCGATAACTTCTCGTGCGTCGCTATCACAATAATGAATCAAATAAGATATACGGGCTTCCGGATCTTGCACAATGTTCAACACACTGAAGTGAAAACTACGAATAAACAACCAGTACCTCACCGGGTCCCCACTGAATCTAACTATGTCCCGTTTGGGAAGGTTCGACAGGGAATTAATAATCTTCCCAAGCTCGCTTGCTTCCTGACGGCTGTTCGACGACGTGTCGACAACCTTCGCACATGCCTCCGGCAGGACTCGGTATCGCAAACCATCATGTTGCATTCCACCACCGTACCTCACAGCCACCGACCCGACACTCACGGGTCTGTTAACAGGAGCATTAAACGAGGTACAGGCAGCATCACTGAAGATATGAGTCAGAGTTTTCGCTTTGTTTTTCTGCACAAATTATCTGGCAGTTACCATCAGGCTCATAAATCCTTTGAACTGTGTCAGCTGGATACTGTATCGTAGACTGTGAAGTCATTTTTTCCAATTCTCTTATGCGCAGTTCAGCTGCAGTCCGCTTCTCGGTTAGCATAATCTCGTCATCACCATCTTGCAAATCACCGACAGAACATCCGTCGTTGTTTTCGTTCATTATGCGTAAGCAACTGGTCAACTTATGTTAAATCAGCGGAAGAGTCGAAATATGCGTCCTAGTAGCCTAGTCTTACACACGGTCTGGGCTGTATATATATATATATATATATATATATATATACCGATATCGAACGTGGTTCTACAAATTCAGTAATGAACAATTTAAATATACAGNCATGTGGCAACCGCGTTGACGCTTGCGCCATTGACCTCACATTAGACAAGACTGGAACATAATATGTGAACGCCCAGCCACATTCGCTGGTGAGCAATGCTGATTGCCCGATCGTCTTGAGAGGAGAGTTCTAACTGCAGGGTTGTCAACTGGAGTTAACAGACAGTAACTGTGTGATGACCGGTAGGAGTGATAACTTTAGACAAGTTTTAAGAATGGAGACCTTCCTCTCTGCTTAGCCTACGTTTCATAGTCTTTTCTGTCAATGACGGCTTAGGATCAATATCGACCATCGGCATGACATCAACGATGACGATTATGATAGTCACATGACAAGTGGACTAGAGCAGAGGAGTTCCTACCATAGAAAGAATGTCATATAAGAAATGGCCACATTTCTGACTTAAGAAGTTGCAAACGCTACTAACCAAACTGAAGGCTGTGTCAGGGGTCGATATTTTTTGTACTTCGCCTTCCATTCTATGATTCCCGTGCAACGAGGGCAAAGCGAGTCCATGCTTAAATGGTTTATATCTTGCGTACGTTTGGAGGTATCATGCATCGTGTTCTTGAAGGTAACTGTGTTCTTATATTTCGGCGGTCGGGTTCTGTGAACATTGCCTTTTTGAGTACTCATGGTCGAAAACAGCAAGTATCAGAGCTGAAAAATGATTGTCATAATTACGATAATGTTGATTAAAACAAAATAAGTAAAAGAAAATAGACTGACCCTTAATCAGACATTCCAAATCAAATGTGGTTACGAAAATATAGTCACAAACTAGCATGCGCTCAGTAGTACTATAGAAAATATTGTATTATGTGGGCTGGAATGAAGATAAATTTCCGAACACGGGTTCAGAATACGGTCGCCACAAACTTTGATTCTTCGCCAGATTGGGCGGCGTTCACACGAAAGTTTCATTATCCTTCGAACCACACCTTACTACGCGTCACGTCGCCCGGCTGTTACTTTTGGCTTGGTGCAACATGCGTAAACGAGGTATCACGTGGAAAACATTTATACACGTCCGAGCCAACGAATCCAGTAAGACGAAGTTCTAATAGACGAATTTTCAAGATCATGTACGCTTGACTATTAACACAGAATTAGATCATGTCAGCGTCATAGGTAATGCACGTCAGCAAACGCCATCCGAGCACTGGCTACGACTGGCGATCTTATCAGACATTCTACCAGTGTTGTCGTGGCTCACAAGCTAGGTAATCTTCACCACTGACTCCAACAGCTTGCCAGCAAGAATGAGGGCAGGCGCAGTCCTGCAAGCTACCCGCGATGCCCGACATGTGGAAAGTGCAAAGGTTACACCAAATTGGTGGACTTTCAAGGACGTTTCGGGTTCCCGGTGAACCGTCACAGGTTAGAGCAACGTCGCCCACAACGCCCAAATTTCACAGTCAAATACATAGGGGCATATCAACGCGGTCATCACTGGCCGATATTAAGTAACGCGCCCGATCTTTATATAAAACTCCGGATGGATTTTCACCCGGTGTTTCAAGCGACGCAAAACTGCTGACTGTTTGGGAATGGCACACATCAAAGTAGTTACCGTGAAACCAACAACCAAATTCTGCTCGGTATTGTGCACATCCGGAGCACTGGAAGTTTTTGAGTTATTATTGCCCGGATGGATTCCAGTCAGTTTGCCTATCATGCTCATGCTCAAACTTGGACACTTTCCCTTGCTTAGTTCACTCCAGTCCACCATCGCCCAACAGAGAAACAAACGCCGTCTTTTCATGTCTCATACTATGGCGATGTATTCAGAAGCGTCGACAGGGAGACAAAATTGAGTTCTCGAAGAATCTGCAATCCAAACGTTAAATATCAGGTTTTTAACCGACTACTTCACAAATCGGCACAAATTCTTTGGATTCGGTGTTCAAACCTCATCGCCTGTGATCACAAAATAACTGCGTGATGAGAGATATGAAATAGTTCCAATCTTGGGACATTGGAATGGTGTTAAGTCATGAATGAAGTTGAATAGTTTGGGCGTCGTGTTTAACATGTTATTGATATACAGATTGGGAATAACACAACGTTTCGAGCAAGTTGTAATACTCAACGTTTCAACCACCTCGGGTGGCCTTCCTGAGGAAGGCCACCCGAGGTGGTTGAAACGTTGAGTATTACAACTTGCTCGAAACGTTGTGTTATTCCCAATCTGTATATCAATAACATGTTAAACACGACGCCCAAACTATTCAACTTCATTNCCTTACACCAGTCGGTCGCAGGGTCAGCGAACAGTGCTCGGTGTTAAGAGCGCAAAGTGACGCGCTTGAGTTAATACTTTTCTGAATTTAGAGGCTGGAATGCACGCTACCTGTTTTTTGATCCAAACTGCCAAAATCAAAAACACTCGAAGTGTTTATTGACAATGAAACAACTGTAATTTTCCACTACGTAAGACGATTAAAGGTGATCATTCTGTCTACTTTCACACGAAAGAATAGAATATAAAAATTTTAACAACAGTGACTAAACACCGGTGAATTGGCTCTCGGTGATCAGGCTTCGCAAAGGGGCAGCCGTTTTCCGTAAGCTTACAAAGTCCCTTGAACCTAGCAAAATCTCTCGCGGCAGTTTACATCACGTCGGTGATGAGTCGAAAACGTCTGGTTGTCTAAAATTCTCGGTGTTCGGTTTTCTGATAACTGACACCGCCATTCCTACTTTTCCCCTAAGTTACCACAGCTCAATTACGCAACTGTTTCCAGCAGTTGAGGAGGCAACTTTCACACACTTAGCGTTGTGGCAGAAGAAGGCTTAATGACATCAAACTTGCCTCACAAACTACACCACGATCTTAAGATTAACTGTGGACGATGCTAGACAGTCTCAAGGATTATGAAAGAATGAATTCAGAGATGGTCTGCGATGCGCTGTGCTATATGCACCTCAGAAGCTTGTCCAAAGATAAATAGTATACGAGTGGAAAGCTATTACAACTGGCGTCCGGCTGACTGGTGCTGAATCCAATCGAAAGTGTGGCTAAGCAGCAAACCGAGCACCGATGCACGAACGGAATTTCTGACAGGACTTCCCACCGCGAGTGGTGGTAGAGGTGACTGGAGGAGACCAGCGAAGAGGCCAGAAGTGTGATGACAGCACTCTACCACCACATGATAAACATGTTCAGTTGTTCTGCTTAAAATACGATGGGAGAGTGATTGCACTGTCCTTTGTTTTATATTTGGACATTCGTAGCACGTTGGATTTGCCACGGAATTGGTTAAAGTTACCGGGTCCAACATCAGTATGGACAGTGACATCCTGTGCATGTACTAGGTACGGAGTGCTGATTACGAAAGCGTTTACAGAATGGACCACCCTAAACCAACCACAGCCGGTAGTTAGTTCGATTCTTCAGTAAATATTGCTAATAAAATACGAACATGTTACGTTGAGTTCTGTTGGTTGAAAACCCGCCATTTACAGTACTCTTAAACCATGAACACGAAACTGAATCAACTGGTATTTTCTCAACTGATGCGGATTGTGATAATTTGCTAACTTTTCCATGAGGTTCATGATTATTACCATTTTTTCGCGACTCAGAGATACCCAGTTAATTAGTTTCCAGTAGCTGAAGATGTGAGTACGTGAAAAACTGTAGATGCGCCTATTGGGAGCATAAAAATTGTTACCAACCTAACTTGAAAAAAATGAACAACGTGAATTTACTACGGAATGGCTTAGTTCTCCGTTCGCGTATGTCAATGCCGAATTGACCCACGTTTGATGAACAGTGGAACAAACGGCTGAAGGTTACACGTAAGAGTAAAGGACAAATGATGGCTTGACAAATAACAAACATCATTGCGCACATGGAACACAGGAAACAAGAATAAACTTGAGTGGGTCAATGCGTTGGGCTGGCTATGATGCATGTTTAAGCGTACAGGCTTGTATGTGAAAATGAGTAGGGGATCATGCGTTCATGGGACAGAGTCCAATCTTAGTTAGGACAGGGACAACCTGTACATGTATTGGACCTGCAGCATGGTCCATAAGACCATCTATAAAGCAGACAGAACAATGCGAGAACTGAAAATAATAAGAACTGGTAGTTAGTTGTTTTTCGGCAGATACATCCCGGAAAATATTAATGGAACGAAGGTGATAAATTGCGTGTATCTAGTAGTCGGTTTCCATTGTGAATTGTCTGACTGGTTTATTATAAGCTGCTGCTTACTAATACTAGTCAACCACCCTCAGTGTCCATCCCTATCTCGGTTAGTCTGCACTCAGTCGTGCCGCGCTGTCAGCAAAATGGCCAGTAGATCACTGCGTCACCTATATGAGGTGGTTTGCTCCGCCTGAGCTACGCCTAGCTTACTCAAAGCCACCGTGGATTTGCTGTGGTGTGCCACCAACGCCAAGATTAGGAGACCGCGATCGATCGATTGCTCTGGATGTTTCGGCAAAGCTTTCCAGTGCCCGCTGCCTCAGTACCCAAGATAGGACCTGCTCGACTTATCTAGTCGCTCCGAAGTCCGAAACTAATGCCACTCTGAGTAGGTCGCTGTTGTACCTACAGACAGGCGACCGGGTCACCAAAGATGTTCATGTGCGTTTTGCGGTCACCATGCACGTATTGGCTTACGCCCGTGTCAGCCTGGCAACTGCATACATGCGTGTTGGCTCTGTTTATTTCTCGTATCCGGTAGACCTATGTCCTCTCACTCTGCAACAACCAACCAATCCCTGTGCCTGACACTTTCATCATCATCATAGACAGCAACACATCGGTGGTTCACACTAATGCTTAACTCCACACAACCATGAAAAAAAAAACCCATATAGGAAGAGAGAAAGAAAAATAACGGAACGGGAAGGGACCTAACTATTGAAAATAACTACGTCTATATTCAAACATTCAACATCAAGGTGCTTACACCTTGCAAACAAACAATCGAGCTGCAAGTGAGAGTAAGGCGTCATCAGCGAGACAGCTTCCTTACGGATTTTGCTGCCCCGCGCAATTAAATGCACTCACTTCACAGAAAACTCGGCCAAACAACGACCTTTAACGATGTGCGCATTAGTCGTGCGTTCCCGCTAATCGGCAAAGCCTAAAGAAAACCCCTGAAATATTGTAAAATAACACTGAGGCAGGCGGAGTTGGTATCGAGGCACTTTGGACTGAAAGAGGTGTAGATCTGCAGTTCCACTATCGTGTCATGGCCACATCAGACTACCAAAGGTGGAGAGGAACTGCAGATGCACCACTCAGGAACCAACCAACCTCAGTTTCCGCTCATTTGCCCGTTGGATGGGAAGCGACCGGACGGGGACAGATCTTTGTGGACGACCGCGTCAGATTCCCCGAATTTTAAACCAGTGTAGGGATGCTTTGCATCTCTCAGTGATCGACAGAGGACCATCCTAACCTGCATGGGTCGTGGATTCGTAACACTTCCCAGAATGACATGTAACTGGTTCGCTTGTCCTACGGGCACGTAAGTAAATAACGAAATAACGGTCAGTGAGACGACGTATAACGGAACGATAGTCAACGGTAACGAACAACGGACTACGGAATATGCACGACTAGTTCCAGACTTCCCGGCCAACCCAACTACCCGAGGCTAACGCATGAACACAGAGAGAAGACTGGCCTCCGGACAGAGTTCCTTTATGTCCCTCAACCCGAAGACAACACGGTCACAAACCAGACCATATTCAGAAAGTTCGTGACCAATAGGAAGCCCAAATTAAAGGCGGACTAATTGATGAGCCAAATAGTAGTGATGTGCGTAGGCGGGATGTAGGCATGTGAGTGTGGAGGCGCGTAGGTGGGATGCCAGGGATTTGTCACAAGGGTTGAAGGACGAAGTGGCGCATGACCGTACCAACTATGAAGTTCACTCGCCAGTGTACTTTGTTAGCCTTTGCCACACAATAATTTCGGGGAACTGGCGACTTCCCCGACAACACCCAGTCACATAAACCTGTAAACGTTAACTTTGTTGCGCACACGCAGAACCAACTAACATCAGTCAGCAAGCGATACTTCGGGCATTTCAACGTGGATTCCACTATTTTTCGAAAAAAAAGTTAGATTTCGTGAAAGGAGTCACACATCTAGATGTCTGAGTAGTCGGGGATTTGGTTTATTTGCAAGTTGACCATCACTCACATTTGATCGCAGCGTTCGCATTCAGATAGACTTTCCAGCCAGCCTCTTTCGAAAAGAAGCACTAGACTCGAGTTTCGCTCTCATTAGAGCTCGTCAGTAGTGCATATCCTTGCCACGGCCGGGATTTGAACTCCGGACATCTAGATGTAATCACAACGTGGTTTCCGGCGTACCGTGTTACCACGTTACTTGGAAGTAGTAAGTGTGGGCGGCCCGTGGGGAAACAAAGTGCGTTCCCCAGAAAATTTAGGTGGAAAAACCATGGCGATGAACTTGAGCAACAATGATGCCGTGGCTCGACAGGGCCATCAAAGATACAGAACAAAGCGGAATCGATGAGTCAACTGTAACTGCCATTTTTGAGGTAGCACCAATAGGTGCTGGATATTTATATCGGAGGAGCAGAGGCTTCTGTTAAAAATACTTCAATTCAAACTTGAAGTTGATTGATTTGTGGGCCGCCTCAGTAATATGTATATGTACTGTAATGAGTGCTTTAAACCGGAGATAATGTACTGCAATCTTGTCAACAAGGAAGCAATACTGATCAGGTTGAGAACCCGAACTGCATCAGTGGCACTAGAGTCCGCATTCATTAAGATGCAGGACTCTGGGAAAGTTGATGGCCTGGTGGAAGCAACCCGACCAGCCACCACTTGCCGGTAACCCTAATACTTTCGTTCTCGTAAATTTATTGCTAATTTCTGCTACTTTCATATCAATTAAAAAAAGCGCAAAGCAAATGTCGACATTGAACATGGAAAAAGATGCTCGGGAAGCGGAAAAAGGTGGCATTTGGGCTCTGGAGTAGCACTGAGACCAGGTAAGAAGTCGACGTAGTGAAAACACCTCGTTAGCGACAACGAAGGTCGTCTTCGGAAAGACAGGCTGTCGACCACGGAGTAAGTGTCACTGCTTCATTGGCCTTAGTAGTGTGAGTACAGTATAAGTGTCAGTCCACTTTTGTGAGGCCCCGCCTTGTTCGCCAGAAATGAGTTAGGCTGGAATCAACAGGCTGGTGGTTTAGCCTACAACATGGGTCCGGGGTATCGGCTGCAACGCAGTACAAACCGGTCGTACTATCTGCTGCACACGACGGGCTGAACAGGCGAAAACAAGTTACTGCTGAACCCTTCCCTCAGTGTCCCAACAAATTCAGCCCTTACGACCATTCCAAACACCCGTTCTAGTGAATACTCTGCAGGTCCTAAAACATCTTCATGGCAGGATGGCAGCTAAGCATCAGTGTGAACCGTTGATATATTTCGCGATCTGACGATGACCGATTACAGGCGATGCTGAGATTACAAAGGACAAAATAAAAATGTGTATCAGGAACCGAGTAAGGATCATCGAGAAAGTCCAGCAATGATCGGAGAGGGAGAAGAAAGGTTCGATCTTTTTTCACCCTGGAAGTTATGTTGCCAATAAAGGATGTAATCCAACGGAGCACCTCCGCTTGGATCCCATAAGCTTCTAGTTTGTGTAAAGGAGGACGGTGTGGGACACGCGACAGTCAAGTGATCACATATACAGGCAGCAGCAGGCGAGCCCAACGAGTTTTCATTGTTTACACATTCAAAAGAGGGTTCCTAGATTGGTAGTGTCAGTCTACCTGATGTCGGAGACGACAAAGTAAGACAACTAGAGTCTAACCGTGCGCAAGTCCAGTTTCCCTTTGAATGAGGGTGTTTAGGGTGTCAGTTACGTCCTGTAATGAAAACACACTTGCGAAAAAAAGTTGTACCAACATAGTGGATGGCTCCATTGGTGAGCCAAATTTAGCGAGTGTACCTGCAAACCATCAGTGTGAGCTCTCAACAGTAAACTGCGTTTGAAATGCAAGGAATTGTTTACAAAGCGGTAAATCAAGACAAGGTCTCTCCTAAGACGTCTGTAAGTGGCAATGCTTTAAGGCGGCTAGGCCTCGTGTGATACAGATGGCTGCGCAGCCCCTGGACGCACAACGTCGAATGGATTCGAGCCTAAGGAAACATCAGCCAAGTAGGAGGCATGCGCCTTGATTTCCACCTCAAGATGCGGACGCATACACTTTTCGTAAGAGGAGGAATGTACAACACCGGTTTTTCCCATGAGGAGGCCCAACCTGACGTTAGCTCTTTGAGTCATTGACGCACAAGTGGGTCAAACGTTTAGATAGTTTACGATGATGGTGTCAAGGTTCTTCTCGGATTTAACGGCGGGGTAGTGCACATCACTAATGTGATATGAATGAGAGAAATTGTCCGTAACTTATATTTAGATCGGTGATGCGGCAATAAGATTCACCGCGCCTAGTCATCAACAGAGATGTGATCACCTTAAGGAACAAGCTGGTTCTCAGGTGAGGTTGTGGTCTTTCACAATTTAGAGTCTACAGTAACTAACAACGGGAGGCTGGCGACGTTTGCGAGGAGGCTGATGTACACGATGAACAGCAGCAGCCAAAGACGGGCTCCCTGTAATATTCTGGTATGGGCACGGGTAGCGACCTGGAGAATTTACTGATCTTCCTGCGGTATGACGTGTAAAATAGTTCAAAAACTAAAAGTTGCATATTGTACCTAGACTATTAAGAAAGTTCGCGTGATGTAAGCTGTCCGATTGTTTGTCCGCATGTCATATGTCTGTGACGCGAACCCGACACACCTGTCACACCCTTCCGGTTTACTCGCTCGTCGACGGTCGGTCTCCAGCCTCTCTAGCTAATTCGCGTGTCAGTGCCGCTTATAGCGTGATCAGAGAACAACTTTACATTTCGTCGAATAAAGATTTGGTCTCTTTCCTCAACGGCCTTTTGTTTCTCGCGTCTGATAATTTCCTACCTGCGGTAACAGCGATTTAGTGCGTCGAGCACTAAACACGCCACTTATGTGAGGATGTGGAAATATCGGATCCCAAGGCATCCAATGAGCCAACTTAGGACGTCACCTCGAATACCGAAACCTGGCAGCTTGGCTACCAATAGCGTCGACCGCCTAAATTCAGTTATCTGTAGCTGCAAGTAGGTAAGTGGTGCGCGAACGTTCCTTGCTGAACCAATGCGGAGCATTACGTAGTAATCCAACACAAATTGTACATCGCTTTATGGGTGGATGATAGCAGCGGCCTTGGACGGTAGCTAAATGTGCCTGTTCTTAGTCCTCCCTTAGAGAACAGATACTGTTCCTCTATGGGAAGTCCTTCTAATTGGAAAAAGGGCTTGCTGAGCATTGTTTCGCAGTTTTGGAAAAGACATTAAGGTATTCCATCCACACGGATAAAATTGCCTGTGACAGGAATCCCCGTTACGTTACCAAGAACGTCACCTACTACAGTAAGTAAAAACTGGCCAGAGTGAAATACACTTCATTGGTTTAATTGCCCATAGTTACACCGGTTGATCCGAATACAGAGGACATTAGAGCCAATGTGTTGCAATAAACTTTAGTTCATCGCAAGATCTTCAGAGACATCTGTTCCTAAAAGAATGCCCATGTTAGTTAACCCGGAAGAAGTGAATCAAAAAGATATGCAGTGCTTAGTGGCAGAATAACTCAAACCCAGCTGACGCTTGGAATTCCAGCGATTTGTACACCTGGATCCAGTCAGTTTGTTCGTTTCGATGTCCGGTGGTTTTCTGTTGAACTGAAAGGGAGTCATTGAAAACAGGGTGTAGCACCGCTCTTGGCGGTTACAGAAAGTACCAAGAACAAAGTAAAATAATAATCTAATAGAACAGTGTAAATTACTAATCAAACAGTTTCTTAAATAGGTGAGAATCCAATAATAATCTCTAGTGGAAGGTCGTTCCAGTAGTTGACAACTCTATGAAAGAAGTACTGAAGGCCCAGGGTCGAAGCTTACACAGTTTCTTGCCGTGATTTCTTTGACTGTTATCACTTACTAGGGTGAAGAATTGCTGCACGAGTCCAGTGCTAAAGAGAAAGTGTGTAATAATTAAGTCACCGTGGAGTCTTCGAAGATCAAATGAAAAAGTATCAAGAATCTTGAGACGGGACTCGTAGGAGATGCCGCAAGCCAGTGACCATTTTAGTGGCTATTCGTTGGACACGTTCAATAGCGAGTATGTCCTTCTTCAAACCGATGTAAACGACCTGATTAGAATACTCGAGCAGTGGTCTTATACAGGCTCCGTAAAGAGTCATAAGGCCCCTATTGATAGCCAACTAGCGGTGATAAAAGAAGCATAGGCCAGATGATAGCCAAATCCATAGGCCCTTTTTGAGGTCCACCTTCGTGATATATATAACATTTTGTGCACTGTGTATCACGAATAGGTTATCGAAGTCGTCTCCGAGCGACACGTGTGCACACTTGCTGTCGTTTAAAGGGAGACTCCAGTCATCTGACCAGCTTTTAATATGATCGAGGGCAATCCGCAATGCATTGTGGTCAAACGCATTCCAGATTTTTAATTCATCAGCATAAAGGAGGGTGTTACTAGAGATGAGTTCGGGGAGGTCATTGATTTATATCAGAAGCAACAAGGAACGAAGTACCGATGCTTGGGGAACTCCCACAGACAGCGGGGGAGATGAAAAGCCCGAACCGGTCTTTACTCTGGAGGTCCTATTAACAAGAGAAGAAGTAACCCAGCGGAGAACCTCTCCTTGGATCTTATAGGCTTCTAGGTTATGTGCCAGAAGACCGTGTGGAACACGGTCGAAAGTTTTGGCAAAGTCGAAGAAGATAACATCCGAGATGTGACCATTGTCCTAGGCCTCCATTAGAGGCGCATGATTATTGCACATGGTGTTCTGAGGTCCTTAAAGAGTGTATAGGCTTACATCACGTGACTATATCGTTTCCCTGGGTGTCCAGTAATGCGAATTGTTCGGGATGGTTAGAAGTGAATTATTACTTTACCGGTTGCTGTATGCAAAGTTCCATAAGGTGTTCGTTGGGAACACCAAATGTAGGCAGGATTACTGAGAAAACATTTCGCAATTTCATAAAAACTGAAAACTCACAAGAATGTACTATTGCATTGCCCAGAGCATGGCAGGAAACGTCAAATTGTTGTAGGTCGTACACAGTCAGTTAATACCCCTATGCCTTATGTACCTTACTAGGCCCACGTAGCTGTAGCCAACACCCCCCACTAGGCTATCCATGAAGGTTAACATGTTGGTTATGCATGACCGATCGGGAAGAAAGCCANACATGTTGGTTATGCATGACCGATCGGGAAGAAAGCCATGCTTAGTTGCAGAGAGAAGCATTTGTTCTGAAATACCCAGATTGTAACATGCGAACCAGCCGCTTCCGCTGTGACTGTCCGTAGCACTTGTGACCCGAATCTGGAGAAACATGGAGGCACCGGGGAACAGCGTTCTTCCGGAGTAGGGGTTCTAACAACAGTCCTGAAAAGAGGAGCAATACCAACAGGCATGAGCCGAAGGCCCAGTAAGCCATGCACACGACTTACACAAACGTAAGCTAAAACCGCACCGACGACACAGCAGCACGCCCCGTTGCACAACTCAAACTGAACCCGTGCGCGCTCGCTGGTTTCGGCTGCGAGTAATAATACACCAAATGACCTTGAAGCGCATTTTTCTCATTGGGCTGAACATATGCCTAGGTGGTTGTTACACGCCATGACGCGACGGACATTGGCAACAGAACGACTGA
>QNGE01008378.1:0-17401 GCA_008508345.1 Paragonimus westermani
GTAAGGATCACTGTTTCCGTTTGCTTGCGGTATGCGACCGCGTTAGTTCGTCTGCATGTTTGTCGGCCTACGCACACCAACGGCGTCATATACACAATTCCGCGTTGCTTGCACACCGGACGGTAGGATCCTCAGCCTCACTAGCTACATCAGCGCATCAGTGTCTTTAAAGATTGGTTGAAACCTGTTGTAATTTCTGTATACTATACGTTGGTCTCCCCAGTTATTCGCACTCGCATTTCGCGTCTGGTAATCGTTCTGTGTACCTCGTGGAGCTTTAATTTAGTGCGCGGTCGCACTGGAGGGAGATCTGACTGCTAGGGATAACTACGTCTGTATTCAAACATTCATCACCAATGTACGTACGCCTCGCAAACAAACAGTCGACCCGTAAATAGTAGTAGGGTGTCATCAGCAAGACAACTTTCTTACGGCTTCCACTGCCTAGCGCCATTAATTGTACTCACCCTACAGACAGCTCAGCTAAGCAAGGACAACACTGGGATCGGTTGGTCGCCATCTCACTTAACGTCTCTAGCAACCGATTCCGAGTTGCGAAGTCTCCAGCTCTGGACACGAACCCGACCTGCAATGACTAACACAAGTCAATTGAATTATAAGGAGGACCAAAATATGGTAACACTAAGAGAAGCTGTAACAGTAAGGAATGTAGACGTGCAAAAAACGGACTGATTGGCTGACAAGTCAGGTTGGGTAGGCCACCACCCGAGAGAATGATAGTGCCAGAGCGTAGGTTCGGATGGCGACCGATAGATAATTCCACACGCGACTTGGGATGACGAACGATCGGTGTCCGTGGGTCAGCAAATACGCGGAGCTACACGCTTTCACCATGTGATTAATCCACCAGCCCAAAACTTCACACAGAGGAAGAAGCCAGAGACTGCGCGGTAAATCCCGTCTAATCTTGATGACAATCAAATTCAAAAAACGACGGTGATGCTTTCAAACAAGTGTAGAGATGAAGTTAACCAGACGGCCTGTAAAATTTGTACAACAGTGAACTGAAAAATATAACTATGAACTGTAGACACTACAAAACTCACACGCCAGAGGGACAACAGTGACCAGGAAACGAACGAAACGCTCGACAGGCAAGCCACGTATCGTAATCTGTTAGGTATCACGGCTAGTGTACAGACCATTCTCTGCTTGTGGTCTGTTGTTCAAGAGCACGAGTGCGTTGAACTCCGGGTTTATGTAATACTGTTGGGGGTGGGGCGGAGTTGTTTTCAGTCAATATCGGGTCGAGTAGGTCAACATCGTGCTCTGTGTAGGTTGGTTTCACTCACTCAAGTTATACGGATTCGCTCCGTCCAAACCTTTCACCAAAGGAAATGTTTTCGTCGCGTGAACAGGTCTGGAGGCTTTTGTTCTTGGCGACAATGTTGACGGGATGGTGTGAAGAGAAGGCTGGACGTGTATTGTCGTAGACATGAACTGAAACCCGTACCTAGGTTTGAGTGTGTCGACAGTTGAATCAATTTCCCTGGGAGGTGCAAAGTGGTACTGTAAACTAAGTAAGAGGTAGTACAACTGATGTCCTCTTCAACTGTAAGCCGGATTCTAAGGAGAATGAGTGGCAGACGCTCGCTCCATTTCATTACGTCGGACGGAGCGGTTATCGAGGCTTTCAGTTGCCGGAGAAAACGCTCTATTAAACCGTTAGCGCAAGGATGGTATGCTGTCGTTTTGATATGTGAAAAACTCAGTAACTGAATAAGGTTGCGAAAAAGGGAAGACTGAAACTGGGCACCTCGATCCGTAGTGATTGTAGGTGGCACACTAGAATTGGTAATCCAATGGTCGAACAACGTTTTGGCAGCTCTCTCCGCCGAAGGGTATAATGATCGATGGCGGTCACTATATACGTACAATCGTTGTAGGGTGGTAGTGGTCCAACGATGTCCAGGTGTACATGGGACAAACGGACGTCCGGCTGAGAGAATGTGCCAGGTGTGTTAACCGTACGCTTGTGCACTTTACTCCGTTAGCACTCGATACACCGTTGTGACCAGAGGCGAACATCTTTGTTCATAGAGAGCCAAACGAAGCGTAGTGCAAGCAACTTCAGTGTTCCACGTTTTCCGAGGTGAGATAAACGGCGAAAATGATTAAAAACCATACGTCACTAAGAGAGTGGGACGAAAGGTTTTGGTATACTCCTCGAGATATCATACAGAATGTCACCAAGTCGTGTCGGCAGAAGGGCGGTAAAAAATTGTAGGGACTTACGAGTAGAGATGTCCCTCGTGTCTTCACTGCACTGCTGGGCAGAGGCCGTTTTCGCAAGATCAAAGGATGGTGACGATTGGAATAATTTGACGTCAGGCCGTGATAGTGTATCAGCAATGATATTGGTGCCACCACGTCGGTATCGGATGTCAGTGGTGAATTGGGGGACGCAGTCCAAATGTCTGATTTCACGCGGGTAGTAACGGTCAGGTTTGAAAGGGAAAGCAAATGTCAAGGGCTTGCGGTCTGTTGCACAACCGCCTTCCATTGTTTGGCTGTCCTTGCGGACAGGGTGTCGGAAACTTTTCCTTCACATCCGGGGTGTGTTGCAACCACAATCTTTCCGTTATTGTCCCGCTCATCTTCAGCAACTGATGATGGTCTAGAACTTTTGACAGAGAAGACACGCCACTGTATGGATAGTACGACTATGCAAATCAGTGAGCTGAAGAGGCAACCATCCAGAAGCCGTGCACAACCTCACTCCCGCGGCCCACCAATTTGTGTGGCACAAAGCGGAGAAGCACACCTAGCCATTTACATTCCGAACTCGCCACGTGTCACCGTCAAACCGGCAAGCCAGCCAGTAACGGCGACTACTGTCGCTGGCCAACCAGATACCAGTCGCCTATTTTATATCAAGGATCGATCGAACGGCTTGCGGTTCCTCATCGACACTGGAGCCGAGCTCACCGTCATTCCACCGCAACCAAATGATCGACTTCAGCCTGGACAGTACACTTCACAGGCCGAGAACCAAAATCGCATCAAAACTTTCGGGGAACGCTCACTCACTGCTGACCTTGGTCTCCGGCGACATTTTTAATAGATATTTCTGTTTGCCGATGTTCGGACACCACTCAGCGGCGCCGATTTCCTGTCACAGTTTATCCTTTCTGTTGATCTCAAGAGACGTAAGCTAATAAACAACAACACCGCCTGCACAGTAAACGGCTCCAAACGGACAATCGCATCAATCGGCATCCAACCTGCTCTTCCATTGATACAGTGTTTCGCAGCACTGCTAAAAGGTTTTAGTTCGTTAACTCGGCCGTGCTCACATGCCGATACGGTTGGGCACAATGTGGAGTATCATATCACAATACGCGGTCCTCCGGTCTTCTATTGCCCATGCCGTTTACATCCTGACAAACTCAAAATAGCCGAGGCTGAATTCAAACATATGCTTCAGTTGGGCATAATTCGACCTACAAACAGCTCTCGGGCAACACCGCTGCACATGATACCCAAAAATTCTCGGAGCGATTGGTGATCTTGGGCTGATTACCTCGCTCTCAACAACCGCGCAATCCCGGATGGATAACCTATATCACAATTCCATGAATTTTTCCCTAGAACTCGCTGGCGCTACTAATTTCTCTAAAGTATACCCAGTACGTGCCTATTACCACATCCTGGTTGCCGAAGAGGACATTACGAAGACAGCCATTGCGAAACTTTTCGGGCTTACCGGGTTAACGAGGATGCCCTTCGGGCTTCGACTCAAAACGCACTTCCATCGAACCCACACCGGAAGCTAAATTTGGCTTCTCAGCTATCGCGACTCTCTAATAAACTCAGTGAGTGCATATCATCGTGTTTCCGTGGCTTCTGATAATATTCTAAATCCGGTGACAACAACTCCTTTTGGCCTTTTGGGTTTATCTGATGGCCGTTCAATCTGTGCAACGTGGCTCAAAGTTTTCACCTTCTTGTTATTTGTGGATTCGATCCTAATTATGCATATCCCGGTAAAATAATTATCGTCAGTTGAGGTTACTGCGAGCACGAATATCTTTGTCTATAGTTTGCAGAATTATTGATAGTCCTTCTAAGTGTCCCCACGAATGCTTATATTATACCGTGACTTAACCAGTTATCGTAGGGAAAAAATTATTCCACCGAATACTCCGGTTTATTAGCATGAAACATGGTGCGGTAATTGAAACCGCCGAAATGTGCACCATGGACTCATATTTGATGTTTTAAACTGGCCTTTAATTGAAAACGGCCATGCCGTGCGTTACTTTCGAAAAGTCGCATGGCTGTTGATATGATCGTTTGCGTGTGCAGTGTTTATACATGGTTGCCGAAATAATGTGCTTCTAGTCATACGATGGTGCGGATATTATTCATCACGTCGAGATATTTATTTTTTTGGAGTGGACTTTATTGCGACTTTCTAGGCGATGTTCGAGAATCGTGAATTCCGCACTCTGTCAAGGTTCCAGGAGTGCTTTCAGAGGTACTTGGAGCATTTGGGCGTTATTTACTTTCATGGGAAGAGCCATAAGTCGAAAACCATTCTGAAGTACAGTAAAGTACGCTGGTGTTGTTTGCTAAAAACGGTCTTAACTTATAACTGTCGTGCGCAATTCGAAAGGCATAGGAGAGTTTGCAGGGTTGCGTGAAGTATCTAGTGGTTTAACTGTTGTTGACTTCGACATTCCAGATTTCGCGATAAATTTTGCAGTCCACGACCTCATATGGTCCGACGAAATGCAAATCGAAAACACCTGAACGGGACTCAAAACCAGCAGTAGGACATGTACGGTGCTTCCTGGAGAATAAAGGTTCTGATTCGCAATATGAATGTAGAACAAACATGCTACACATGCGCCACGAATCAAGTTTCAAGGACCACATTCTAAGAAACAGTGCTTCGCAGATGAACCTACATAGCTTGTCCACAAATACTTCCAAGCCATCCGTAAACTACTCTAGGTACCACGGCTTCCATCCATTAAGCATAGTAAACTGTCCTCAAACCCAAAATGCGGGTGTAACCAGGAACTAAATTACAAATACCTAAACCTCGACAACCACATAAACACTGGATTATATTAGTAACAGTAACGTCCGCCAAACCAGTCCATAGTTAGTGTATTGAACCGTTCGCTAAAGACTCTAGTTCACACCGAGTTACACGCATTCTGTTCATCCAGTAAATGCCCCTCAATATTCACCGACAGAGATAATCTATCATCGGAACGGTTAACAAGAAGACGCTCGTATTAACTGGATTTAATACGGTACCAATTGATTCGATGCACAAGAAAATTGAGTCTCTCACCTCGAATGTGAAAATCCGCAGAACTCAAAAAAAGGAAGTGCCCGCACAACAAATCGACAACCAGTGTAATAACATGTAGTGCGCCGCAATTTAGTTTTGCCACACACACTCCCTTCCGCTTCCTCTAAGGTCCTCGAACACCTGGGGTCGCCGCGTTCGTGCAACGGGCTGAAGAAGTTGACCAACCAGAACCCGATGTCGGCGGTCAATGAGCGTGAGACCACGTCTGATTGGTGGAAACTCCCAGACCGTGAGACCCCATATATATAAATGGACAAGGACACGCCGTAGATCGATCTATCTCGGTGTCTGAGTTGTGTTAGTACGCGTTTCTTGTTGACTCGTGGTTTTTCTATTCTGTGGAGTAGACTTTATTGTGCTCGAGTGCGAACGTTAGACATTATGTGCACTGTAACCTGTGATTGACCCAATTGGAATATTACAATTTTGGCACCAACTGTGGGACCGTATTCCCGAATAATGCTCAGTTCATCGGATACCGAGGAGATGCCGAAATTTGTTCGAGCGGCTGAGAGGCTGTGTGTTTCGGACAGAAAACATGCAGTTCGTTTGCAACAGGAGCATGGACTCTCGGCGCCAAAGAAATACACTATTGGAGAGAACTTTCATATTTAGCAGGCCCGGATACGCCGCTACATGCGGCATTTTAACCCAGACCAGCAGGTGGGCATCGTACTGATACTGATTGCTCGCGAGGCTTACGACAAAATTGTTGACTTTGATATTCTGGAGAATCCTGGGGACATGTTCAACTTTCTGCGACGAAGGATCGCAGGTGTGTGTCCTGCGGTTGAATATTGGAAGGGATTTCATGAGATGCCAGCTCAATACAGAAAGATCGCTGAATTATATGCAGCAATTGAGTAGACTCGCGAGAATGGCGTTCGTGGAAGAGACACAAGAGCAGTAAGAAGGCCACATTCTAGAGAGGTTCTTAGGAATTCGTCAGCCGCAATGTCAGCGCGAGTTTCTCGTCTACTTTCCCAAAACCTTGGCTGAGGCTGAGTTGTTAGACCAGGTAAAACAGGCTGAGTCGGAGAACGGAAATTTCGCTTGTATGACTCAGAGCACCCCCGTTGACCGATTGTAGGGTCAGATGGTCCGCAGAAACGCTTACACAAGAGGCGTACATTGTGTACAATGCTATCCAAAAGTGGAAGCGCTTGACTATCAGAGATGTTTCACCTGTGGCCGGCATGGACACCTGGTGCTTGGGTGCCCATTATCTGCCCGGAAGCGTACACATGACGGTAAGTCCTCTGTATGCCAATCGCGTATTCCTTTTGTTTCCAAATGTGAGGATAAAGATGTTGCATCATGCCCTGTTCTGAAAGTAAAAGTTGGCGGTCGTAACTTTGAATGTCTGCTAGATTCCGGGTCGGTATGCAGCCTGTTTGATAAAGAGACACACATCACCTGTCAGGTTGATGCAATAGCGGGGCCCGTCATCAAGGTTCTAGCCGTGAATAGACAACTGTTACATAGATTGGAGTGTGTTCGTGGAACAGTGCAGATAGGAAGGTGGACTTGTACGTTCGAGTTCCTGGTTGTCCCGAAGTTACCGTTTCATGTCATTCTGGGTAGTAACCATGCATTGTATCCTGGACCTACCTAACGTCACCGTACGCGTATATGGTGAGCGTTTTTGTTGGAATCTGTGTAGAAAACCCTATCAGGCTTTGTGGAGGTCCGTACAGGACAGCATGTAGCTAAGGGGGAAGTGCAGGTCGAGTTCGAATGGCAGAAATTTGTAGGCGGCATTATCTCACATCTCTCAGCACACCTAGCACAGAGAGTGTGGAAGTAATTGGAAAGCGCTCGGCAACGTTCTGGTGAGAAGGAAAACCGCCTGAACGCACTTACTTTGTGCAACACAGAATTGATACGCGGGAGGCACACCCGATCCGACAAGCGGCTTGTTGCTTACCAGTCCATCTTCAGAGCCAGGTGGAACCATTATTAGCAGACATGTTAGAGAAAGGCATTATCCGGCCGCCAAAATCTCCATGGGCGTCACCGGTAGTATTAGTCAAGAAAAAGGATGGTTCCTTAAGATTGTGTTGACTATCGCTAGTTATACGCGGTAACCAAAGAAAATTCGTTTCCACTACCACGTATCGATGACACTATCGAAGCTCTTTTGGGCACCGGGTGGTTTAGTACCCTTGATTTGGCCTCTGGTTACTGGCAGGTGGAAGTGGAGCCCAGTGATCGCCTGAAAACCGCGTTTGTGGTACCCTCTGGTCTGTACGAGTTTGAAACCATGCCATTTGGATTGACGAATGCCCCGGCCACCTTTCAAAGATTAATGCAACAGGTGCTCGGAGACCTGATCCCGAAGCAGTGTCTGGTTTATTTAGATGACGTCATTGTACACGGACGTACCGTTGATGAACATTTGCATAACCTATCCAACGTCCTTTCAAGACTAGCGGAGGCNGAAAGGAGATGCTTGCTCTAGTGCATTTTATTGAACAGTTCCGTCACTATTTACTCGAAAGGAGTTTCGCGGTTCGAACAGACCACCCCTTACTCTAGTGGCTGCAAAATTTCAAGGACCCGAAGGGGCGAGTTGCCAGTCGGTAAGAGTTTTCACAGGAGTAAAACTGTGAGTGTAAACACGGGCCTGGTCTGCGTCACCGAAATGCTGCTGCATTATCTAGAAGACCGATTCGCGACCATGGCAGTTGCCCCTCATACACGGGGTACTCCATAGTGATCACCATCAGGTCAGAGGAGAATAATCGATGAGCTGCCATTCAAAGCAACGATGCAGATCTACAGATAATATAAAGACGAATAAAAGAGGGTGGGCCACATCCGACCACCCAAGAGATGGCAGAAAGTTGTCGGAAGAAGAGTTGCTTGTGGTCGTTGTGGAACCATCTCTATATAGCCGATGATGTCCATTATTATCAATATGGCCCGACATATGGAAGCCAAGTTGTGGTCCCAGAATCGGTGGTTCGTATGGTTCTACTGGGACTGCATGAGAATTTGGGACACGCGGGCCAGGACAAACTTGAAGAATCTGCGAGACTACGTTTCTGGTGGCCCCACTGACGAAAAGGCGTCGAAGATGTGTGCAACTGCTGCGGTCTGTGTGCAAAAATTAAAAACCCCAAGAGACAGCGATGCGCACCGTTACAGAGCATGCTGACGGGGTATCCGGATGAGATAGTAGAAGTTGACATCGTCGGGCAACTACCAAAGACCACCTGAAGGAATAGGTACATCCTCGTTATGGTAGACCATTTCACTAAATGGTGTGAAGCGGTGCCAGTGCCACGAGCGGTTGGCGGAACGATCGCCAAATTCATTTTCGACCATCAGATCTCGCGCTGGGGCGCCCCAACTCGATTGCACATTGACAGGAGATAAAATTTTGAGAGCACATTGGTGCATGAACTGTGTAGAATACTGGGCATAGGGAAGACGTGGACGACCGCAGGGTTGTGGTGCCGTGGAGCACGTCAACCTCACCCTGAAGTCCCTCTTGAAAGCATTTGAGTTCAGAAAACACCCGTTCATGGGATGAAGCCGTATCCCAGTGCCTGCTCGCATACCGTGCTAGCGTTCACTATTCTACTGCACAATCACTAAACTACCTACCAAAAGGGAGAGAAATGCGGCTGCCTTCCGACTTGCTGGTATCCAGATTGTTGCCAGATAACCTTTTAACCTCAGACAACTGCGTTCAGCTACGTGACAAATTGGCAGAAGCACATGCGTTTGCACGGCAGACCTGTGGACGGCCCAGAGGAGACAGCCTATGATAGAAAAACATATGGGAGCCCCTCAAATCCCGTCGATAAAGTTTGGCCGCGTGCAGAACTCCCAGAAACTGGAATTCCAAAAAAATTTATGAGTGGAAGGAGCCATACGCTATGCATGACATCATTTCCGAATCCACCTACACTATACGGGACGTTAACAACAATAAGTCCGGACTCAGAGTGGTGCACTTCAATCGTTTAAAGCCGCATAATACAGGAAAAGATCGATTGTTTAATTGCGAGGGTTGGAAATACCTGGGGAGTGCACTGTACCGCTAGAGCGGGGTCAGTCCGGAGCACTCCGGCCAGTGCTCTCGACCGGAGGATTAGTGTAGTAGCATCTCTAGTAGCACGACCGTTTCCTGAGCGCTCACCGATTGATTCCTGAGTGTTCTACCTAGACACTTTGGGAACACTCAGGGAACGGTGGGAGAAAAAATGCGCGCAGCCCCATTGAGCTATCTCATCATTTACTGCTCATTATCTATTTTCCTACGGAGCTCACTGGCGTTAAACGTAAATCTAATCCCGCACAATAACGATGACGCAATGTTCCAATTCATGAGAAGCGATGTAAGAGACACATAAATATTCATACGTTTTATTGAGCGCAACCTTTACAGCGATATCTGTATAACTTTGACCAGTGCATAATTAGAATCACCGTGTAAAGATGTCGGTAACGAGATCGTCAGCTTCTTTCGTTGCCTGCAATCTGGCCTTCTGAATCCACCTTTGAATGGTTCCCTTGACGTTCGCGTGCGAAACCATGAGATAAGCCTTCATGATGGATTCTACATTTAACAAGTGATGGCTTTTGGTGATTGGACATACCAACGATGCCTGCGGCCAACGGTGAGGAGGCAATGGATCCGCGATTGTCTACTTTTCTCCAGTTTATGGTTTTCGTCACTTCATCCGTCAATAATGCTCTCATAACATTACGAGTGCATTCACCCGTGGATGTGCCGCCGACACTGCTGAGAAAGGTCACATGCTTACTGTGAATCGGAAAAGTCCAACATACCAGCTGGGTATATATTTCTGCTTCTTCCAGTTTCATATTCAGCAGCTTCATGTCCCCTATGGACTGCATGGGGAATCGCACGGGGAAGTGTGCAGTGGATGAAGTACCGGGAGCTGCATGTTGGAATAGCAGTGTATTCACTTCCAGCCGTAGGGCATGCAATTCCTTGCGGATTCGTACGTTTTGGTGAACTAAGTTCTCAATTACACCTGGTGAACACGGTGGCTATTTATATTGAACGAACTTACCTTTCAACTCTCTCACTTCTTTGGCAGTGTCGTATTTGTACACTGCTTCACTGTGTGCTGCTGTTGGACTAGCGATGGTGGAGCTAAATGCGTGCTGATTGACATTTTAGTAATAACATACCTGGAAGCAGTAGGGCTGGAGAAAGAGGGCAGGTTATCCAGTGCCCCCAATGTCCATCGTGTTTGGGATGTCGATGCATGGGACATATTCTCCAATTGTAGTGGTGGCGAAGAATAGTCGAAACCGACGCCGTACACTGGAGAATTTCGTTTCTCTTCCACTTCATACATGAATTCAGAACAAACAACAGGTTGTCTGCAACTGTGACCTTAGGCGATTTCACTGTAACTCTTACGTTTGCCATCGCGATCCATTATATCCGTGGCGTCAGACGATGGTATATCTGATAACCATTCCAGTATTATTTTGTATCTGTAAGCCAGTTGCAATTTATCTAGAAAATGTTAGGAAAATCAAAAACGCATACATGTTGCGCCATTCATCTTGACTTTGTACAGCTCTGAACGAGTGAGTGCTGTCATTCCAACCAAAAGCAACTTGTGATGCTTCGTGGTGACAATCCCGGCCTGAGCGCAAACCCTGGCTGCGTAATCCACGACTTGTGCACTATCTCAACGTTTTCCTTATCGAACTCAACTGCATGATACATCTGAAAGTGAAAGTGTTCATTAGCGCAAGCATTGTGTTGTTGCCCAAGAAGACAGATTGAAATTAGGTAGGATTTATTTTACGAAAAATTCTCAGGTGTGCATTACTGGGTAAAATACAAAACTACGCAATCCAAAACGACCTACACATGGCGGTTGTATGTTGACAGCAACAATCCACCCCTCAATACAATCGACAAGTCTTCTATCACGTTATCCGAATATTCTGTGACGTTCACAGGTTTAGAAAGACCGCAGAATAGTCCTACGACGAACACTGGTGTGAAAGGGGATATCAGCTCTCCAAGGATGGACCACAGTTGTGGATGTGAACTGTTGAAAAGGGTCAAACCATCGATATGCAGCTGAAGTCGCAGAACATTCACGTCTTTTGTCCATCGTCCACGTACGGCGTGGTTTGTGCATTCAGTCAAACCAAAGTGGACGTATGCTCCACCCTCGGTGAATGTGCATGCACACTTCCGTGGTGTTCCCAACAGAGTACGTCCATCCAGCGGCAGCTGAAGCAACACCTCCCTCAAGTGACTGAGCATATTGCCGACGGCTTTTAAAGACAGGCGGGCCTCTCCAACAATCGCGCGGACAACTTCTGTGGGCGTCCTCTTTCTCTCGTTCGTACCGACGACTTCGTCTAAGATGATGATGGCAGCAGCGTTGAATGAAATTGTCACATACCTGTAACCCGCGCCATAGAGATACTCCTTGTCATCAATGCTTGAGTGGTCGTCGAAGTGGAAGGCTGAAGAACATAATCAGTGGACCTTGCATCCGTTAAGGAATCTCCCATGACATTTTCCAAGACCGAAGAAGTGGTTGTAAGTGGACGTTAGTCTGGATTTTCAAATTCACACAGAAAATATCGCTTACCCTGAAAGTGAAGCGAAACTGGAGAAATCAGTTGTTCCTCTTCTGCCAAAAAGCCGTGGTTGGCTTACAGTTGCTTCCAGAACGCTCCTGGCGCGCTAGTTTCACCAAACGGAAAACGTTAGCACCAATCGGCCTTTTCGAGTCATTATGATCATTTTCCGCGTAACGAGTTAAGCAAGATGGCTGAAATCGGCCCTTTTGGCGCGGTCACTAATCATGCGAAGTGGTTCGATAGAACAAAAGTCACATGAGTGGTGTATGTCTGCTCAAGTTTTTGAGTAGCAAAAATGGTGTGCATTATTTTTATTAGCTTTCACACCTGCAGAATGATACACAGAAACTAGACACAAGAAAGTTCGGCGAGTGTTCTTTTTGGAACACTCGAAGATCACCCACTGAACGGCTGTGCTCCAATGTGCTACTAAGGATGTAATGCTCCACTATTTTGTTTTGCCACACACACTCCCTTCCGCTTCCTCTAAGGTCCTCGAACACCTGGGGTCGCCGCGTACGTGCAACGGGCTGAAGAAGTTGACCAACCAGAACCCGATGTCGGCGGTCAATGAGCGTGAGACCACGTCTGATTGGTGGAAACTCCCAGACCGTGAGACCCCATATATATAAATGGACAAGGACACGCCGTAGATCGATCTATCTCGGTGTCTGAGTTGTGTTAGTACGCGTTTCTTGTTGACTCGTGGTTTTTCTATTCTGTGGAGTAGACTTTATTGTGCTCGAGTGCGAGCGTTAGACATTTTGTGTACTGTGACCTGTGATGAACAGAATTGGATTATTACATCAGTGTAACGCGCAGTCGTTCTGGTTTATCGACCAGGTAGGCGGTAGCAGGTTCGATGGGTAAGCATCAGCTGTATAAATGTACGTGATCGGTCGAAACTTTTGTTGGCGCTCATTTAAAATTTGACTGTAGATTGGTATGTCTGTGTGATGGTCTCCCTCCAAGTTAACATGTGTTTTTGTGAATTCTCAGCATGGTAGGATGTGGAATATGACTTTTTTTGTTCACGCATGTGCCGTGCGGAGGCGTGTTGGATGATGTATGCAATATGTGATCTGCCGGTATTATTTGCGATTTGTTCGGATTCATATGGTGGTTTGTTTGCCTATGGAAGGCTTGACCATATTACGGTGGATTGTCAGGTCGGAGGTGCGAGTTTTCGAACACTCGGCCGAATACCTCAACGCGGGGGAGTTACGTTCAAAAGCCTGCCGCGATCGGATCAAGGACAACGTGCGCGACCGGATGAGTCATTGCTCGACTGGATCGGACCAACGGGCGAGGCAGGGCAGGCGAAATACGACAGACGGCCAGATCGGAGGCGTAGTTTTTCCAACATTTAGAGGAACATCTCGACACGATGTTGGAATACGGTCAAGGCCAACATTGGGTGGATGGCGGACAGCACGAGCAGCCGGACGAGCCATCGCGCAACGGAATCGGACAAACAGACGAGGAATGGCAAGCGGAAAACCCTCCGATAGAAGGCGCCGATCACACACGTAAACCGGTTAGAAGTGCACACGACGTGTGAACGGAAACCGGGGGGTGTTGTGGGTTGAAATTGTGACTCATAAACGAGAGCGCGCGCGTTGCATGTGACTAGCGATTTGGACAATAAAGACTGTGCTTTATTGGACGCCTTTTCGCTACAATATGAGTGAATTTGGGGTCAGCTTGTGTTCCGGATGGACGTTGGTTTATATCGTCAACAAAGGTGGGGCGTTTCATTGTAGGGTTTGGGAGTTCCGGTTGATTTGTCTGGGTGTGCGTTATTCAGCTTTGCAGAGCTGTTTGCGAACGGTACATGATCAGGGTATAAATGGTTGTTCTGTTTTGATTGAGTATTTCTCCTACTGTTGTGTCCGGCGTATTGGAGGAGTCCTGTGGAAGTTTGTAGTGCATACTCTGTCGGTAAGTCACGAGGGAGGTATTTCTTGCTTTCAGACCAGTGAGCCAAACGAGGGAGCATTGCAGGTAGGCGTAATGATATCTCATGTACTGTTTCCTCCTCCGTTGGCATTGGTCCGGTCGTCGTGATAATGGTTACGTTTCGTCGTGTGAGTTGCGTGGAATCGAACCCAAATGTTCCCGGTATGGACATCGAGACAATGATAATTGTGTGTTCGTATTTCTATCATGTGCATTCAAAGTTGCATACGATTACTGCTAATCATTTCGCATGTACTACCAAATCGCTACGTATTGAACTAATGTTGCTACATGGTATCTGTTTTCTCGTTTTCTCTTATTCTGAAATGCTGACAACTAAGCGTTCCACATGGTATATCGATTGTCCCTATCGAGAGTGACTCGTGTCTGACCTGGTAGCGCTTGGAGTCAGTGAACACTATGTGAGACACCGGGCGTTTGCGGTTGGTTTGGGGGCAAAATTGACGTACAAAACGTAATGTATCGCTACGAGTGTCGGAATAGACATCAGGTTAAGTCCACCGGCCTCAACGAACACCGGTATAATCAGTAAGCCTCTTCATCTGTCAATGTTATTTTCAATGGCTGCTGCCAAGACACCCCTCCGCCGTTGACTGGTCACGTACACACCACAACAACTGATATCGCGCCCGCAGCCTGAAAGGAGGGTTAACGGAACGACTAGGAAGAACGGAGGGAGTCCAGCATCGCCCTGAAGTGTATAGGTTGTTTCCCAGTCCCTTTCGCGCGATATCCAACGGCGAAGTATGTTATAAATGCATGCACCTGAACTCTGTCATTCTCTGCCAGAAATTACTCATAGTCAGACAGCTTCATCATGACATCCAACCCAAACTGCACACATACGGTGGAACAATCGTGAGTTTGTAGTTCTTACGGAACAGCATAATGGTGGTTACATTTGTTGTTCCTAAACAACACCTCACGCATCGTTGCAGACAGCACCCATTGAAATGGCAGTTGACTGCTAACCGTCCAGAACAATGCGCATGATTCCTGAGTAGACGCACTGAACGCTATGAAATTTTTATTGACTACGTAGTGCAAGCTCTCGTTCTAAGGACCACACGGAACAATATACAATAATCCTACGGTGAACGTGAACTCATGGTAATATAACGATCGCGAGTGGCACATGTGAACACCGCAGCACACATGCTTACATGTTATCAACGACAAATGTACGTTCTCTGTGAATTGCACCCGTACGGAGTAACCTACTTTTGACCTCGAGAGTACTTCTACAGCCGCAGGATTCTCACATGGTGGTAGTGCATCTCGAACAATCTCAATCGTTTCTATTTCAACAAGAGCACGCAAACCTAGTTCATTGTGAGAGGCGGAGATACGTATTTATGACAAAAGTGTATTGTGTAATTTTTCACCATACAAAGGTCATTTGGTTGCGCACCAGAGCACCGTTAGCCCATCCCGTAGATGGTTGCCACTGCTGCACCGCTTTGGGAAGGGGTTGGATTTTGCAGCAGCCCCGCCCATCCTGCAACGTAACAACGGGAACGATGAGTGTAGCAAAACGGGCTGTGCGGGGAAAAACGGAATAAACGAATGAGGTAGGTTAAAATGCATGACATCAAACGGTTAATGCAAGCAAGCAGTGCGCACATAGATGACATGGTGAGTTTACAAATGAACGCAAGCGGTGAAACTGGAAACGTGCAACTGATTAACAGAGGCGACATTTGAATGCGTTGGTGACATTTGGGTGTCCGGCACAACGCTGATGCCACCAACGGTAACAGTTATCACACTGGATCCGGTCGGTTAAGTCCTCATCCGCCAAATCCTCTCGGCCACATCCCAAAAAATGTTGGTCGTCCACGGGAGGAAGGTGTTTTCTACGAACGCTACGCTTACTGTTTTCTGTGACATACTTGGACGAGGAGTTGCTGCTGACACTCCTAGCGAACTCAGTGTCGTCCATCATTGCAGGCTGATTTCCAAATCCTACTGTTGGGGACGTACTGCGCATAGATTACATTCGTTGTCTCGATTGGGAACTGGATGTTGGTGGCTCCGACACCTCTGACTGAGAGGATCTTTGCCTTTCAACCTCGGCGCCCAAGCTTGCAAACGACCCATAGAACACTTTTTTGCCTGATGTAGTTAGTTCAAAAAACTGCTTCAACGCTCTCACAGTCCACTCATAACTCTCACCCGGTATGCTGCTCACTACCTCACAAATGTTTGACGTAAGGTTCCTAGTCTCTACCAGTTTGCTTGCCTTACTTTTAACCTTTGCCTTAATTAAACATCCCGAGCGAGCACCGTTAACTGCGCAGCTTCGAGAATATTCCGGCAGTAACAACCTACTGTTTCTCAACCCATTGGTTGCATCAATAATGTCATTATTACAACACCACAGAAGGTGTCTGCATGGCAGTTCCCAATTGATGAAGAACGAACACGTACAGGACCCATGACCGTCAACGCTGACGACGTGTTTATCAGCGAACATTACTTTGCCCGGTTGCATGTCCGACACGCAAACAGCCTTCTGCCAGTTATCCCCGGCTACCCTTAGTGCATACGGAGAAAGTTGTTTCAATGCACTTACGCCGCCCGTTTCACATGCGGGACGTCCACCCTTCACAAGCGGCATTGTAACAATCCGTCGTTTCGATTCAGTATCTCCCTTACGCAGTCGTATAACGTTGACCGAGGTGACAGATTACCCTCGATATACCTATTAGCCACCTCCACCCTGTTATTAGTCCCATTCCCGTAATGCACAAGGCCACGTCGAGCATACGTGGCCCAGTGCTCATTCACAGGAACTACGCGAGTTTGCAAATACTCACCGAGCTCCCTATTGCCACTACAAATGCTGCTAACTATCCCGCTGAACTCCTCCTCGGATTTTCGATACAGCAGATCACTCATTTCTTCAGCGGGAAAGTTATTCTCATCTGAAGATAGCCCCTTCAATTGCCAACACCTTGCGAGCATATTCTGTTTCAAATGAAATGAAGAGAACGGAATCTTAGCGTCAGAAAAATACTCTTCTAAACATTCCAGCTGTGCCAGGTGCCTATCTACCACGATCGTCTTCACATCCCTTGTTGACATCAGTTACTAAAAGCTGTCCAACGTGACCTTGTAACATAACAAACTTTCATTGGGGAAAAAACTATAAAAAAAACGCTTCTATCTTTACCTTTACAATCCATAACAAAAACGTGCCGTAACTGGTAAGTCCCGTTGTTGCACTCAGCTCTGGAATTCGCCATAATAACACTCCCATAATTTACGTATAGTTCTTGAAGTCTTTCAATCGCGAACGACAAAACCAGCAGGTTACCCTCGTCGTCCGTTTTCAAGTTCATAGGTCCTACAGGTTCTAGCATTTTACGTATGCTCTCTAAATCGCAATACGGATGTTCACGTAATCGCTTCCTTCGTCTTAACGAACTTACGTCACTAGGATTCATCACTATATCATACTCACGTCTA
>QNGE01008379.1:4919-15016 GCA_008508345.1 Paragonimus westermani
TTGTCCTTCGTAGTACTCTTTCCTTTTAGGATATTCCACGTCACTGTTGAGGTGAGCGGCGGCCCGAGCCACAGTACCTTTTGGTCAGGCTCATGGCTGTTTTGATGATGATGATGATGATGATGATGATGATGATGATCTGAACTACGGCAGTTTTCGACATTCAACAAGACCATCGTTCGCGTAAAAGCGGCCCCTCGGCCCATTTGTTTCAGAGTACCAACGTTCAAATTCTAGGCGTGAACAAAGAAGGAAGGAGACTGAATTTCGAGTGCTAAGAGATGAAACGTACAAAACCAGTGTTTCTACTACTGATTATACTTTTTCGAAGACCTGGGTTGGGAAGGGCTCAAGCGGCATACTATGCTTGGCTCCTTTTACTCCGCATACAGTGCGTTCGTAAAGTTTAGGAATCGGTTTGAACGGAAGTTCAGAATTTATCCGGTTTGCCATGGTTGAGAATCGATGACGGATTATTAGTTAGTCTTTTTGGCTGTACTGTTGTAGCACGCGGAACTTCGTCAGCTATAAGCCGAACATCTGGGATCAGTCGGGTTTTCTATTCCAGCGAGAGTATGAGACGTTTCCACGCACCACCATGGTGACTACAGTGAGGTGGATTGAATACCCACTCAGATTTTTGTTTGCTAACGTCATATCGTAACTTGATCGTATGAACTAATGAGTTCTTTCATTTAGGTCTCGGATCCTCGGAGTTTCAATCCGTTGTCTCCCTAGGTCCTTAATGGAATACAGCCTCCAACCACAAGCCGGTAAGATGCACACTAAAGACGTTCCGTTTTCATGACGTGTGCCCCCTTGATATGTGACGTTCTCATGTAGAAGAATATGAATATACATCAGTGCGCTTCTCTGTCGTTCGTCTGTGTTTGACTAACAGAGGACCAGAGTAGCCAACATGCATGCTTGGAACACAAAATACCATCCCTGAGTATCGATACCATTGTTCATCACACAGTTTAGCGTTTCATGTCCAGCGGTCTGCATAATTTTGCAAAAGTCGATGAACTACCGAAGTTCCCCATAAAAACTAATGCTGTTGGTGAACTTCCGAAAATAAATGAAGTGCCCCCACATGCCCATTTTTCCCCTGAGAATCCAAAGTAGTTAAACAGGTTCAAAGATGTTCAGCTGGTGAGCGAACGGGTTGTTCTGTATCATACGACGGTGGGGACTAGCTCAATCTTCCTTCCACCTGTAGGATGCTATGGTCCAAAAAGGGTGCAATTTATTTTCAGGGGAATCTTTTATAGCATCTACTCGACCCGCTTAAATTAAGGCATTTAATCTCTTCAGTCTCAATGCCAAAACTAGAGTGTTGTATCAGTCATGTCGTTTTCAATTCATCCCTTAGTGATGATTTGGCTACGAGGGTCTAACTGTCGAGATTTCCATTATACTACGGAATTTTGGTATATCTTTCGAAGCGTGACAGAACAACCGCTCATCGTACCAAGGTTCGTCAGCTGGTGCAGGTAGCCTACACGTCGAACTAAAAAGTTGCCAGTGTAAACTGGCGGACCAAAATTTCATATTTTTAGCCATTTTTTAATTACTAACCACTTCGGCAAAGTTAACCACTTTGTTTCATCCTGTCACCAAGACTCAAGTCCATAAAACTGTCGTTCCAGCATCATTTAATCACGTATGTCTATCAGCCTTGATTCAATTTTTCCAAACATCCCAACGTATCTCCGCTGTGCCAGGGATAAGTAATGGGGTGTATTACTTGCGGTTAATTTATTGCAAATTCGAAGGACCGTCTTGTCGTAGGACTAGTCAGTCGCGAAGGCGTCCTCTGATTCACCCAGAATACTGAATGCTTTTCAAATTCAATATTTCCACAATTTTAGTGGCTTGACGTGCTGCAACAGTTGTAGCCTTTTCTCCTAAAACACGAATCGTGAATATGTTGCCCGATGAGACACATCGTTTCCACTAAGATAGGGCTAATGGCTTTCTCATAGTCACTATCTACCCTAGCGTAAACTGCTTTTCCATAACACTGTTCTGATGCTTCCGAGAAACACTTTCATAATAAGACAGTCAAAGTCACAACAGCGAATTCCTTCAGTGCGAGATTAGGTAGAAACTTCAGTCGTTCTAACAAACAAATATATCAGAGAAAGCCGTACCATTCACTCATTTTCACCTCTCCTGCAATCGTACCCCAGTCCACAGTCCTGTGACAAAGGACTGTAACAGTATTTTAGCCAGAATTAGCACCAGGGCAACAAATCTCTTGGAACCGTAAATGGAGGATGTAAGAGACAGCTGGACCATTGACCTTTGTCAAATAATCAGTGAGTTCGTCGTCCCGGTTGTCCCGCAATACGGTCGAGATTTTAGGTCATGGTGAGTGGACTCCTTAGAAACTGGGTCGCTTAGCCTAACAGGCAGTGCTTGACTGTAGCTACTCAGCCACCTAGTCAAACTAACTCCGCTTTTGAATCCACGCACCACAAACTGACAAGCTGGAATTCAACCTTCTTCTATGGAGTCGCAGCTGGGCTGGCAATTGTCAAAGAAAAAAGTTCCCCTTCATGAAATTTAGCGTCGAATACTGGGAATTAGCAAAGGATTTGCTTGATCTAAATTGAACATCACTTACACTCAACTGTAATTAACAGGACAGTTACTGTGTTTCTTCTTGAGGAGATCTGGCAAACACACCATTACCCACAAGCGAATTTAACTGAGTGTTTGCATATGATAATTTTGTCAGGCCTGATGTGAGGCCGCTATGGCAGTGGCTAACAGGGTTCCCTTACGGAAGGGTCGCCAGAGTCTCAGCCTTGGCTGCAGTAAGCACAAATGACAGGCTGTAACAGAAGCGCAACTCGAGTATAGCGCTTCCTTCCAAGGAACGCCAACAGTTAAGTTAACGTCTTGTCACAAATTTCATCGAGCACTGACAGGAAACCATATTTCCATGACAGGCCTGTTGTATACGCGTCAAGGCCGCCTGTGCGTCCCAAACTGGTGCCAAGGCTCAAGGTGCGTTCTGATTGGTCGCGGCTCCAACGACCAACGGCTCATTCGTCCACGCACATAATAATGATGCTACCGCTTGTAAATGTGACAATACAGTATGTACTTCTACTGAGTCATGTGTTCTCTATATGGTTGTTATTGCTCCTGAGGCTCACTGCTGATTGAACCCGAATAGAGACACAAGGCTAATCTCAGAATGCAGGCCATACTTCACGAAAGATTGTCAGTCTGTTTTAGAGCATCTTTATCCTCAATATATATTGCGAGGTGACGAATATTTGGATGTGTAACTTCTTGTTCGCACTTTCTTCTTGGAAAGAGACTATTTTCTTTTGGTTTACAACATGCGGTCATACCGTGTGACTTCTCATTTCTTCTTTGTGAACATGATCTTTTAAGGTCCACCCAATAGAACTGAGGGTTGTGAACTGCTCCATCGGATTTCTACGCCGTATCAAGGCAGCCTACTGCATCTACTTCTACCAGAACTCCGATTTTACTTCGTTCACACTGAAGTCAGCATAACTGTTTCAAACTGAGGAACCATTTTACAAGCCCCACTGAATGCACTCGTTGTAGTTGTCAGCTGTTCGTTGGGTACACCTCATATGACGTTGTGGTTGATTGCTTTCGAGATTTACCAGTTAATGAATTAATCAACAGAAGTAAAGTTTTCTTGATTGGATGGCTTTTTTACCAAACACTCGTGGATAAGTGAACCATCGGATTCGAACTAAGTAGTATAGTTATTCCTTTGGGACCATGGTTTTACCCAAATGACTCTTAAAATCGTATGGCCAATGCGTTGACGATGGTGGGGACAGGTTGATCGGGCACAACAGAGGTTTTATAAACTGACGGCCACCTAATTCACGTGTGCGCCTGGATCCAGAGATGGCAGATAAGTGAAGCAGCGTGTTACAGGAATGTGAAAAATCTCAGCACAAACAGAGAGTCAGTATACTGGGTCACAGAAAGCAGCAGCTAACTAAACGTTTCACCAGTTGATTCTAGACTGGAGCAGGAAATCCGATGTCAGTCGCGGTTTACAAGAATGTAGTTCATGATAGACTAAACATCATTGAAACTTGGAGATATTGACTGGGTTACTTGAAGGCCTCGTCGGTTGGATATTAGTCAGGGAAATTGACTCGTCTGTGAGCATTAGTGTTTTGAACAGTGAGCGTGCTTACGGCAAAATTCAGTATCGTAACGATATATTGTGTTAACCAGCAATCAGGTCGTCGATAAGTTGGTACTCTTTTTAATGGCTCATACCAGATTATAATAGGAACACATTTTCACGACGGTGCTGATACTGTAATTGATTTGTGGCTAGTAACGAAGTATGAAATAGTTCCAGTAATGAAAAAGATAGGACCAGAACATGAACAGATTGAAGCCTGTGACAGTCAGTCATTGAATGTAGTGATTCTGGAGCTCCGAGAATTGTTCACCAAAGGCTGAGAGCAGTGCCGCTACTGTGCAAGTTACCCCGTCAATTTGAAGCGATTTCTGTCTTTCAGACAGATTAGAAGCGTTTAACCTTCCTATTAGTTCGTATCCGTCCATATGGTGTGATAAAGTTGAATGTGGACATCCGTACAAATTTACTTACTGGTGCGTGGTACATTCGAAAAACAGCTCCAATAGCCACGTACGAAACAGTGCTGGCCTGGATTAGCGTGCCATTCTATGTGACTACATCATATCAAGCTGACTGGAATAGGATCGGTGATGTGTTTCATTTTCAAACGTGCTATTCGTTGGCTGGTACATTGGCTACTCTCGCACCTAAAATTGCATGCCCGTCGAAACGAGACTGGACCTTGACGTGGTGTGACGGCTTGCGCATCTCAATGGTCCAATGGGCTAAACTGGACGGCGTCGCCACCACACCGACAGAGTCAATCAGGCCAGGCAGGTCATTAAGTAGAGGTCTGACAAACCAGTCTCCTGGTCCTCCAGGTAAGTGGCTGTAGGAAGGTTGGCAATTTTTTTCAGGAAATAGTATCAGTTCCGATACACTGCCGCCCAATCGCTGCCTTACCTTATAGGCTTGTTAGCCAAATGTTTTGATTGAGAACCCTAATCGTCCTCCTGTCTACGTCTGGGTGTCCTGACAGTATTTCAATCTACATACAACCATGAGTAATCACAACACCAGTAATTCCATACTGCCTCGGCCGTCTTATATTATAAACCGGATCGCCCTATCTGCTGCATACAGCAGGGTGGATAGGCGAAAACACGCTACTGCTGACCCATCCCACACTGTTCTACCAAACTTAGCTCTCGAATCCCTCCCGACCTCTATTTCTAGTGATTACTCTGCAGGTCCCGAAACAAACACAGCTAATCATAGTAAATATGTACCGATAAGCCTCACCTCCTCACATTCAGCCTCAGACCCCCTCGTCATTTTTATAGACCCAGGGTGCGAATTAAAACAGGTGCTTACAACGTTCACACTCTAACACCTATATGTCAGCAGGCCGCTATCGCACGAACTTCAGACTCGTTATATGTCGATGTTTGCTGTATTTCGCAGACTAGAATTCAGGACAGTAGTGAATGTATGGAATTAACGGCATCCACACTGTCTCCCTGATACTGGTTATATACTTAGGATGACTCCACGATCGCCACTATCGGTCAGGCTGGAGTAGGTATAGTCTTCATCATTATGGTTTCAGACGTATCGGTAGATTGGGTCCTTGTTAACAGTAAGGGTTGTGCTTTCCGCCTGACAGATTCTGTTAAGGTCAGCTGTAAACGCAAGACCTTTAGAAATCTTTTCACCGTCTGTGCATGTTCCAGCTGACTGTAGTGACACCGGTGTCAAGGATGCCTTTCATTCTGATCTCGTCGCTCCCCTTCTGTCTGCACATGGTTCTGCTATAGTCGTTCTGGCCGGAGATACGGACGCCCAGGTTGGTCGCCCTGGTGAGGCCAAGTCTCTTTTAGGTGGCAGGTTGGGGAGAGTGTCATATCGCTCGGATAATGGAGGGCGATTGTTACAATTGTTCGCTGAGCATAAACTATTCTTAGCCTGCACCAGCTTTAGTCACTGTTACACTTGACACCCGCCTTCGTCGAATCAAGCCTGATCTCAGATAGACCACATAGGTGTTAGTTACAGCTGATGTGGTTAGGTTTGGAACTGTCGTTATTACTGGAGTACATACTTGGATTCGGATCATGTGTCGGTGTGTTGTCGTTTCGTTCTTACTTTTGCTGGGGAACGATCCCACCGACAGCAGCGAGTGGCTGCTGAGACGCTGGCCATACAATCAGTAAAACACAAGCACCAGACTAGCTTAGAAAGTAAGTTTAGTCGCTCTCACCCTGAAGACCCTAATGACTGTTAGACCAAAATCTCATAGATAATTTATGAAGCAGGTACTGTAGCACGCGACACGGAGGTACATGGGTTAAACAGACATTAGATCTGGAAGAAATCTCTGGAGTTGTCGGAAGCCACAGGGAACATTCATCTTGATGGTTCATGTAACAAGTTTAGGAAAGACATCCGTAGGAAACTGAAACACAGCCTAAAGGTTGACCATGAGGTCTGGTTGATGTGGAAAATTGAGGAAATGGAGACCGTTTCCGGCTCATCGAACACCGGCAAAATCTTTACTCCAAAGCGACTGTCTGCCAATGGAGCTACCAGCAGAACAGATGACACTCTGACCTATAAAATCCAGGATATTAAAGATGTCGGCGGAACACTGAAGGTCAATTTAGCTGGTCTGCTTCTGCTGTGTTGTCCCCACAAACTTGTAATATGGCGCCCTGGTCGGTAGATTTGGAACTACCCACTGAGACCGAGGTTCGCAAGTGCACTTTCGTTCTCAAACTTAATAGGGCTGCTGGCCCAGGCGATCTCGTAGTGGCACTTTTCAAAGAATGTGGAGAGGCGTTAGTAGAGGGTCTGACGCATTTGTTTCAAAGTGTGTGGAAGACGGAGACCATCCCTCAGTGCTGGGGTCACTCGATAATAGTTCCCGTATCCAGGAAGGAAGTTCGGAGATCTTGGGAATACCGGTCGTTTTTAAGGTTCTGGCATCCATTGTACTTCGTAGACTCACTGCTGCTAGGGAAGAGCAGCCAGGGTTTCTCTCTAGGTGAGGATGTATAGATCACATTTTTACGCCTTGGCCGCTCAGGGCAGATGGCATGAATTATCTTCAAGGGTTTGACCACCGATGTCTGCGTTCAATCACAGCAAGTAACAAAGAGGTCAGGAGGTGATTATTTGATAGTAATTGTCAAACGAGTTATTTTGTCCACTCATTACATTTGCACAGACTTAGATGGATAGGTCATGTAATAAAGATGCCAGTTAGTTGTCTTTCGGAACGAGCACTCTTGGCCGACACCTCGGCCGATTGGTCTAAGGTATGGGGTGGAGAGATGGTGACTTGGCAAAAGGAAATGAAATCGTTCGCGAAGAGGTTGGCCACTATAGGTTGGGTTCGTCTCCCAGCCTCGGAACCTCGCGACTCCCAGAGTTGTTGAACGTAGACGTTGAGTAGGGTGGCTACTCGTGCTCAGTGACGTGAATGTTGTCGCTGTTGTGCCGTTTGTCTGCTAAGTGAATGTGTAGTGGGCAAGTGGGTAGACGCTCGACCCTTGTCCATTGACAATTCGAAGTGTCTTTCCTGAAGGGCAGTCGAAATGTAGTCCCAACAGACATCGAACTAAAAGAACGCGTTGGTGTCTGGAAACAAACCGTATATTTCCACTAAGGTTTGGAACTATGATGAGTATTTCGTTTTATCCTAATCTGGGACCATCGCCGGAAACCAAGAGAACCAAGAACAGAAGCATGAGTTGGACTCCAACCCACCAGGCGGCACTCAAAAGCATGCCAGGCGGGAAGTGCGTAGAAACTTTGAGTGCGTTAAACAACACTCAAAAAAGTCCAGGTTAAGTGACCTTCAAGAATAAAATAATAGATAAGTCGTTAGAAAGAGAGGGAGCATTCGCTGCGTGCAATTAGTTGTGTGATGAAAGAAAATGGCACTGTTTTCGTACCAGGCCTTCTACAGCAGACATACACAGAATCATGAATACAGAACAGGCAAGCAAGAAAACACGGTTGTAGCCGGGAATCCATAGAGAAGTCACACGATCGTTAGTCACTACAAAATCAGTCAATGGTGCGGAGAGTGAAAGCCGTCTTGCTGCTGGCGCCCTACTTTAGCCTCCAGCGTGGGTGTTTGTCCACAAGATGTAGACACCTTGATGTTGAATGTTTAAATGGAGACGTGACCACTTTTTACTAGTTATCTCCCTTCTTGTCTCCTTCTTTTTTCTTCCATCTTCTTATACAGGGCGTGCTTTTTTCTTCTTCGTGGTTGTGCGGCAGGTAAACGTCAATGTGAACCACTGGTGCGTTGTTATCTTACATTTAACCTTGACCAGCAAGTTAGCTAACCTACCATACTCGTTTTGACAATATCGGTACTTTTTGCACTGATCTGTTTGCTCTGACTATGTGCTGTTACACTGTGTTTTCGCCATGAACCGAATTACAACTTGCTACCATCTGAACTGAAAGTATAACGGTAAAAACACCTAGAAGTCTATTGTATCACAGGGAGCGGGATATGTTACCCATTCTCGTTATTCTTAGAGTAATTATTATCGTATCTGAGATGTAAATACCGGTAAGAACAGCCGGTTCTTAATTATGAACAATCCATGCACGTTTGTACACGATGGCAGAATTAGTTGGTATGCCGGAAGGTTAAACCTCCGTGGGAACATAACCGCTTTTCATAGCCAGTACTGATTAAAGGTGTGAAACACCACTCGTTCATCTGATTGATCTCCACCTACACTGGAGAACTACTCAGTCAGTCACTCACTGTCAATGAATTACAGAATGATGCGTCACAGGAGAGTAGAGAACGGACCCACGCTTTTCTGCCCTAGTAGCCTTTCGGGTAGAGGGTATATAAAACAGCAGGAATGCCTGATAGAAAGAGATATCACTGACCCCATTAAAAAATGATTTGCGATTCATCAGTTGAAAAACGCGAGCTACTGCACTCCGTCTGCCAAACGAACAAGTAGCCGTTCTGTCTTCAATAAAGTCTCTAGAACAGTGGTACCTAACTCCTAGGTCGCGACCCAAGTGTGGACTGTGAGGTATTTTCTGCGGATGTCGTGATTTGGACAAAATGCGCGAAAATAATATTTAGTGTTTTTTGTTTGCATGGTCGCAAGGTGATGACATTTTTGTGTCGGGTGAACACAGCATACTCAACTTAGGTAATGTTGTACTGTTGCTCCAGCTCGCGCTCACGATTCGATTTTGAGCACATCTCATTAATGGTTGATGACTGGGTATCCGCCCTATTTCAGTCAATATTATATCTAGCTCAACTTCGACCTGGGTTACTTCTTGATTTCGTGTGTTAAGGGAGAAGTTTCCATACAGAATTGTGTTGGCCTTCTCCGGAACAAATTCTAACACAATTTACGAAATCTAATAGAATCATCTTTCGCTGGAAGAAACATGCCTTGTCGCAATGTTTCACACGTATTTATTATACTAGTTATGATACTGATAGCAACGGAATACGAAATTAGCCATTCAGCAACATAGAACGTGTATACTAATGGATGAACAGCTTATTTAATCGTATAATCCGCCAACGCAATTTCATCAGGTATTACAACACATCATGTGTATTGTGTCGTTCAGTCAAATTGATCAAATCAGTGTATTCCAGCAATATACTAACACGTTTTAATAAACTTAATTCTAGCACACAGAGTAGCAACAAACAATATATAGTCAACAGCAAGTGGATATAACCTTTCTCTCAAAAGGAACTGAATATTTTAAGCAGGCGTCCACGTTTCTGATGGTTGGGAACAGTGGTGGTGTTGTTCGTAGCTCGGGTTGACGGTTTTGGTATTGATATGTTCGCCGAGCTTGGCATTTAGGTTGCAAACGTTTCATCACCAGGCGAGGTGACATCATCAGTGCGTAAGTGTTTCAGCGTATATTTTGAATGTGAAGATTGATCGATGCCTGCTCTTATATAGGAGAGTGAGTTGAC
>QNGE01008380.1:0-17386 GCA_008508345.1 Paragonimus westermani
AATGGGTTGAGAAATATACCATTATTATTATTATTATTACAATGACGAGGTAGAAATGTGCAAGTCGAGATGTAACCGAGGGGCATCGGTCAGTCGGGACCGACGAGCTGCGGTGAACCTTAGCTTGTTGACAAGCTAGGCAAGATGCTGCTCGCATGCGATGATTCTTTTGCATACCAGGTCAGACATACCTATCGGAAACAAGCTTGACCATGGCCCAGATGCCAAGATGTGCTATGTTATGCAGCGTGTCGTTCACGCGACTTTGTAAAGTTGAAGGCACCAATGGACGAGGGTATCCAGCGTAAGTATCATGCAAAATCGTTCCAGGTGCGGAATGGCTGCAAGAAGCCATGTCGAATGCTGGCGAGAAGCACGGAGATCATTCTTCGTAGGTTGTGCGTCGGCTATAGCAGACAAGTCGATGGTGTCGCGGCCAACAAGTGCTGATACGTGTGATAAAGCATCAGCCACAACATTGTCGGTGTCAGAGAAGTGTCGCACGTCCGTCAAAAATTGTGATATGAAATCCAGTTGGCACAGTTCTCGGGGTGAGTGGCGCTGAAGAGGATTACGGTAGACACACACCAACGGTTTGTGACCAGTGAGAAACACGAATTGGCGACGTTCGAGGGCGTACCTAAGGTGACGAATGTCTGAATAGATACCTAGTAACTCACGATGGAGCGTGCTATACCTAGTTTCCGTGGGTAACAAGCGTCTGGAGAAAAATGAAGATGGTCTCCAGATTCCGTCGACGAACGGCACCAACAGCTGTGTCAGACGCGTCTACGGATATACTGGTGGTAACGTTTGCGTCGAAATGATGCAGCACAGCTGCGGCATCTAGCGCGTCTTTTCGAACTGTCAGAAGCAGCCGACAGCTGCTTCTGACTACTCGATGTAAGTCGGGCAATGGCTGCATAATCTGTACACAATGCGGGATAAGAAGGAGATAATAGTTTATCATGCCGACGGACAACAGCAAGAAAGTTGTGAATTGCTTGTACCCTGTAGGTCAGTAGCGGAATGCCGTGCTGATCGACCTGATGCCCCGCGAACCCAACCGCCGGTTGGCCGAAAACGCATTTATTCACGTTGACGGTGTATGGTGCAAATCGTCCGAAAAGCAATTATAGATGAGTCTATTGCTCTTCTTCCGGGAAGCTTGCCACCAAGAGGTCGTCGACATAGGGATGGACGAAGTCCAACCCTCTCGTGACATATTTGATGAAGCGCCGAAGGATTTGCTCAGCCTTGCGGAGACCGGACGACATGCGCAGGAATTCAAACAGGCCGAATGGTGTAATCACCACCGCCTTAACAATATTGTCGACCGCAACGGGGATCTGGTGGTAAGCGCGAACCAGCTCCATCTTTGAGAACACACAAGTGCCTTTGAGGCTAGCTGTGAGGTTCTGAATATGTGGAATGGGGTACATATCGGGTACCGTGACGTTGTTGAACACGCAATGATCGCCACACAGACGGTAGACTCCTGATTTTCTCGGCACCATATGGAGGGGTGAGGCTTAGGGAATAGCCGATGGGCGAATGATGCCATACCCGAGCACGCGCCCAAAGTCGGCGCGCGCTGTCTTCAGTTTATCCGGTGTTAGACGACGAGTTTTAGCTAATACCGGCGGGCCAGTTGTGACGAGGTAGTGCTGTGTTTCACCAACTATTCGCGGTAGCGAAATTGGCTACTTAAAGACGGTCAGGAATTGAACAACAAGACAGGCGAGGCTGTTCGTGATGACTGGACGGCATATGAGACTGATTGGAACCGCGTTGGACAGTCACGATAACGGACAGGTTGGTTTTCCGTCCCACCAGCCGATGATGCCGTGCTTCGACCAGCAGGTCGAAACGCTTTGAAAAATCGATGTCAACAATTGGAATTTGGACATCCGCGACGGTGAAAAGCCAACAGAAGATGCAGCACAAGCCCAAATTCAATGTAAGTGAACGCTGGCCATACACCGTAATAGACGTATCACTCGCTACACTTAGAGTTGACTGCGCCTGCGTGAATCGATCGCGAGGGTCTGGTGTGAGGACGCTAATCTCTGTAAATTCAGGATTTCGGGCGAACCAAAACGACTGAACATCTTTCGGAGGTTGATAATGGTGACTTAAGAACTGATGTGCTTCAGTTGAATGACATCCGGCCATTTGCTGTGCGCATCAACCAGTATCATGTAATGCTGTCCGTTTATGAGTCCGAAGAGACTAACAAGCAAGCGGGACCAAGATGTTACCGGCACAGTCCACAAAGAAAGATGTGCCTTCTCTTGGCACTGTGAACGCGTATGAACAATCTCAACCAGGTCCCAACTCATTCTTGGCGACGGTGGAACACGGAATCGCCAGCGACCAAGGTTCGGGGGCAAGGGGAGCCGCTCACGATATATGCTGAACCCATAGTTACCTGGGAGTTGGGAAACCATGCTGCTCCCGGGGGCCGGTGCAGAGGCACACGTGAGCACTGAGTGTCTGAAGAATGTCACGTGTTTGAGAGAAGGCCGGTGGTCACGCTCCTTGTATGTAATCACTCTCCCACCCTTGGTACTTCTCATATTCGAAGTCCTGTTGGTAGTGATTGCAAACCTTCTCTGCAATAACTCAGACGACCATTCGAAAAGCGCACAACAACTCGACCCTCTTGAATGTTAATCGCGATGTATTACTGAAGTTTCATACCGTTTACCTGTAGAAGCTAGTTCCTGCTCAGTTTGCGCATAAGTACTCCTTACTGCTAGCCATTTGTCCCGGCCCATCCTGGTTTCATTTGTGTTTTATCGCTCCACCATTATGTGACTGTTGCATTTGGCCATATTCACGTGAATCATTAATCTCAGAGCATTTATATTTGTTGCATTCAACATCGATATTTGCCGTTATTCTCTCCCATTTTTGAAATATTTTTGTGCTCCTTGGCACTTTATTAATAGGTAACTCGCCCTTACGAACATCTCCATCTTTGGATCCGAATTAGTTGCCCAGCGGGATCAGATTCTATAGACGTTCGCTGCATCACACATGCGACTATCCTAGATCAGCTTTGTCAACAGACGTTATAAGTAAACTAAAAGTGGTTGTAATAGTCTCCAGAAGCTGGGATTGATATCGAATTTGTCTTCCTTGGCTGTTGTACGTCTTTTGAGTGTCACATGTCGACCTATGTTTGTCTTTTGAGAGCCACAGCTGAGAGTTTGTAAGACATTAAAAATGTGGCCAAATGGGAAGTTTTTCCATCATCTTCTTTCTTTACAAATGCTTATCGGCCTAGTTCTTGAAACATAACTATCTGGCAATTCTTGTAGGCTAAATCCGTATAAAATTACAGCACCGTGCAGCGGTTTCGGTGGATCGATAGTATTTCTAAAGAAGGTTTCAGATTTTAAGCGTTTAATGGAAACTCATGAAATTTACACAGCTAAAGAAGACTTGTTCTCCTGCTGGATTCTCTGCCTCGTTCTTCTTTGATCATTTTCTCCCTTGTATTCCTTATCCACCGTTGAACCTTGCCAGTGACAGGTGTATGCCATATTCCGGCGTGCTGGTGTTTCATAACAGACTCTACGGTGAACTATAGTCAGATGCTCAATTTACAACTTAACAATGATTGCGCACGCAGAAGATGTCGCTATCAACTATGTAGTAATCATCCGGGACAGGAGTGGAAGCGGGGAAGCCTTCCAGCTATCACTGAAATAAAGCTGTTCTCAAATTTGAAACGCAGCTGGAATATCTCACCTACTACTGGACATATAGGAATGTACTACTTCAACAAAATCAAATGAATCAAAAGCCTATTAGACAATGCTGACTGGACGATCATCGGAAGGCAAAGTAAATTTGTAACAGTTTCGTGTTGCTGAAATTCAAACATTTTTCGAATGAATTGTAAAAATGGCCACGAAGGTACTCATGGTCAATTACCTTTATCACACAGTTGCTTGAGTGAACGTTCAACCGTCTTTGATCTTCAGCGCTCCACGTATTAGCACCACGGATTGCAAGTGGCCGGCCGTTTGGCAGGCGCGCTCATGTAATTATGAATATATAACGTAATTATGTAGAGATAAGCCAACGGCAAACACGTTTTAAGTGTGCAATCGAAACCATACGCCTTCTTCTCATTGGCAAACTCACATTCAATAAAGGCGATGTTACTTCGCTAGTTAAACTTATGAACGTCTCCCGTAGGAAGTTCTTCAAAGCTTCTCAACCATCATAACGCGTTGCTAGAGAGGTTACCACATTTATGACATCCGGAATAGTAAAATGGGCAGGTAGGACGAGTATCCTTTGACCACACGGCTTGTGGTTTTTCCAGTGTCGGAAGGAGTTTGGAATAGAATGATCCAATCACTGGATTTATTTCGTAAGTCGCCTTTTTGAGCTGGCGACGTTGTTGACATGCTTGCTTCCAAGGATTGTTGGCATTACATAACGCGGCCATTTCTTGATTTACCGCGGCCTTAACAACTTGGAGTTACAGCAGCCGTAGTAATTACCCGATTTGTTAGTGAATGAGGTGTCCCTCCAATCTGCCTGAGATCTCTGTAAAAATGTATCAGGCTCTTAGAACCGCAGTGAGCGAAGAACCGGTTGTATTATATAATATCAGCAATCCTGAAAATGGGACATCCTGAAAACAGTGTCAATTCAAAAAATGGATTTCTGCAGGTAATCAGTCAAAACTGAATCTGTAGTTGGTCACCGACATTTCATCTTGAAGATTGGGGTTGGAGTTACAGGTTGAAAGTGTAGGCACATTGATTTTCCTTTCTCGTTAAGCTGTGGGATTTCGCCGTTTTTGCAGTTTCTTGATTAATGGCTTGAACACGTTTCAGTGGTAGACACTCCAAAGGTGCGTATAGCGGCTAAATCGAGATATATAAATTCTTGCATAAAGCCTTGGGGATATGTGGTGCTTTCTTCCCCTCCTTCGTATATTTACGAGTGGTAGACGAAACTTCAATGCGTTCCAGGTAACCTCCATTATCCCATGAACCCGAATGATTGTTTAGATTTCCCAAGCTGTAAAAACCCACCATGGAAGGCTTACTGGCCACAAAGCCGTACGTAGTGGTTAGAAACAGGCAACAGTGACCGAAATTGTCCTTATCTGAGGCTCGTAGCCAGTTCCTACGCCGTAAAATTAACACAGCGAATGAACCAGAGGAGTCAACTTTGTGACATGAAAGCCGCTGTTGTTACCGCGGTTGTCCGTCACATTCACTTATCAACCTTGAGAAACGCGAACACACCGGGTGGAAGCACTCCCCCGAAATAAGGGTTCCAGGAATAGTCATGTAAAATGGAAAAACGCCAGCAGGCATGAGCCAAAGGCCCTCTGAAGTCGTGCACACTACTCACACATAAAGAAACTGAAGTGGCGTCAACAACACGGCAGCAAGCTCCGTCACACAACTCACATTCTATCCGTACGCAATTTTAGCTGTATATTGTACAACACAATTGTTCACGAAGTTAGACAACAATGACGCGACGTTCACTTACGAATCAGAATCACCACATTTGGCCAAATACTGGGTGTTCACCAAACGAAAGGAATTGTTTGATCATTCAATAGACTCGGTGACGTAGTATTTCATAAAGTGAGTGACTAACTACGACTTTGACGCCTTGCCAACTGAGGAGTTCTGATGATATTCACCTTCGTTTCCTGAAATGTCTGTCAGCAGAAATAGTAATAGTGCATATTTCCCAACGTGTATATATGAAGCACGCTCGGACGAGCCAGTTCATTGCAGGTAATTACAGGCGATACAATAAATAGCAGTACGAACATAGAATCTTCCAGCAGAAAGATCGCGATTGTAGCGACCCTATTTGTTTATGGCTAACTGCGTTGAAGTAACAGTTAGCATTTTTACTCTCTCCCTTCCCCTACATTTTGTATGCGCTTAAACGTTTGTTTGAACGAGTATGGTTACCGGCAGACCACCCGCGCACTCGAACGTTTCTGCTCCGGTGCCTGCTCGCGTGACGTTTTGTTGTGTTGACGTTTCATCTCGCTCTTCGCTCGCTCTCGTCGATTTTACGTGTCGACAATATATTTCTCGTCTACTCGTTGCGTTATTCGTAATTGATCGACCATAGCCCGTCTGAACTCTACACGATCCAAAAGAAAACGATTGTGGTTTACACAATCTTGATTCATACAGCAGAGAAAAGATAGCTCACTTGTTCCATATTAATGCACTTTTGCAAGGTCGAGGATGCGCTGATTGCAACGCGCGGTCGGAACCAGCAATTGCGCACAGATAAACTTTGAGGTGCATAACAGAGCGTGCTGCTGTTTTGTCGGTACTGTTATCCTTTATGTTTGTGTAAGTCGTGTGCATGACTTACCTGGTCCTTGGCTCATGTTTGTTTGTGTTGTCTCCTTTTACAGGACTGTTGTTGGAACCCCCAACTTCGGAAGAACGCTGTTCCCAGATGCTTCCACATTATCCAAAAGTTGGTCCACAGTTGCTACTGACTGTTAAAGTAAGAACGACCAGCTTGCATGTTATATTGGTGTTTCAAATAATTGAAGGCCCTGCCAGGAAATACGCCTGAATACATTTTTAGGGTGCTTAGCCGTTACCTGATACGAATAACGTTGAAAAGGGATGAAATAAGTAGGCCTTGGCAAGGGAGGGCAGGGAATTGCAAAATCTGGCGAACAGTTGGGCAGACACCAACACAGGACTTCGCTGGTTAATGAAAAACGTCCAAAAGTTAAAAATCTTGCTAATCGTACGGTCAACACAGGGTCTCGTGTGTCCACTCGTTGCAGGAGATGTCCTCTCAGAGCGGATGTTTACGGGATTAGAGAAAAGTGCGCAATCTCGCGTTTTGAACGCGAAAATGTGAATAAATCACACAAACCATGTCGAATAATATGTATGTATTTGCGCGCGTTTCAAAAAGGGCAGGTGATTACTGCGTGAATAAGTTATTTGAAGTTTCCCTTATAATTGTTATCGGCGATACTATTTATTCTATATAATCTGATCACATTCCACTTACGTCCAAGTCTAACCGAAAATATAATTATATTTTCGAAACATGGTGACCAAAATCACTCGTCATACAAGATCCGCTGGTGCTAAAGCCACAATATCGAGCTCTAAAGCCGATGTTAATCGTTTTAAAGGCAAAGGTTCTAGGTCCGGAACTTATGTACACTCTCCTAAGGTTACTGCCGTTAAAGGGGGTGAAGATAACCTGATGGTTGCCACCCCCCAGACTAAAACCTGTTCTGTTCCTGTAGATAATGTATTGGCGGGTTTGTTTGTCAAGGTTTCTAAGCTAGAAGCAGAGCTCGCCCAATTAAGGTCAAGGCATACTGCACTTGATTCCCTAAAAGAGAATCTGGTCTCTTTGTCGTACATTCTCTAAGTGCCCGAAAGTCCCCAGATGAATAACATTCGGAGTGTTAGTGTGTTCATCAACACATTGGTAACAGAAATCACAAAACGGATGCGTTGCTCAAACAATGCCATCGTATTCAATGTGCCAGATAGGCTGCACCTAGAAGGCATTAAAAAGATACTCATGAAGATTACTGGAATAGACCCAACATCATATACCTGCATCCGTCTTCGAAAGAAGACACAAAAGTTCTGCTGCCCGCTATTATTCAAATTCCATAGCGAGGCAAATGAAAAACAGTTCATACAGAGCCAGGACCTTATTAAGTCTAAAACCTCGCTTAAATTGCTAAAAATTATGGAGGACATAACGCCCCTTGAAAGGGAATGTCAAAAACTCTTACTGGGCAAAACCTCCATCTCCGTCTCTAACCATGTCATCCAGGATGCATCAAAACAGGGTATAAAGATATCCAAAGATGACAAACTGGGTTCCAAAGATCGCGCAGTATCGCTTTGTTGCACCACTCCCGAATGCACCAGCGACCCTACCGACAATGCTAACTCCATCAGAGAGAACAAATTCGCTGACCTAATTGATCTAACAGTAGATCTTGACAGTTTCAAAAGCGTGCCGAGCGTTGGGGGTACCTCGGTCGAGAAACCAACTGGCAAAAGAAAGCACACGAATGACTCTGTCTATATAGAAATCAATGGAGTGCCTAGTCCGCAACCTCTCTGCGCGTAAACTGGCTCAAATAAGACAGGACACCGCCAGTCTATTAACAAAAAGCAGGTTGATGTCTCAATTTCGAACCCATCCCGTAGGAAACCACAAACCGACCACCAATGGGGTGCCCGTGATAACAAACCCTCTCCAAATCACTACTCTACGGGTCGCCAGAGGTTTCCTCCTGTGCATCATAAGGGAATAAACAGGCAAGAAAACGCAAACCCGTACATAGCGATTTAGAAGACGCGTCTCCTACCATCCCCCCATTACAGGCCTCTGCCTAGTTATAGCAGTATCTCGCGTGACGCATCTATTCATGCAAGGCTAAACCGGACCCCTTCTGAAGTTGTTCATCCTATGTTCAACACCCCATTCAATACGAATAGACCCTACACTTCGAATGCTCACTTAAACGTAACCCGCGATGTCTTCATTGACAACGAGCAGGCGGGCATGACCAATTCACCTCAGCCTCACCCTTTTTTAGTGAGACACATACCTTTCAAACCTCCCCTGCTAGCTCCGTCCCCCATTGTTCCACTACCCAACCAAACCTTACTTGCACTATTCCAACACTTCCTGTCATGGACTCAAACGCAAGTGACACTCAACCAAGCAATGTCACCAGAGTCTTTGAATTACAAAGATATTTCTGTTTTAGACATTTTTAAAGGTATAAAAATGATGCCGAACAAGAAAAATTCACTAAGTGTATTGCTTTTCAATGCACGTTCGCTAATTAATAAGATGCATATCTTTAGATCCTTTATGTTCTTATATAATCCTTATATTATTCTAGTCACTGAAGCTTGATGCACCCCTGAGACTCTTGACACACAACTAAACCTTATAGGTTATCACATGTTCCGCAGAAATCGTGGTTCAGGACGAGGTGGAGGATGTTTAATCTACCTAAGGGAGCAATATTCTGCAACCGTACTCGATGAGCCATGTCTTGGTATGATAGATGATTCCTTGTGGCTGTTAGTGTCGACTGGACCCTGTGAATTACCCTTAGGATGTGTCTACACACCATCTAACGCCACTCAGGACGACATGACGAACCTTATTAACGGAATGAACTATGTATCAAACTTACCTTCACAGTACAAAATAATTGGCGGAGACTTCAACATGCCCTATAACTCCTGGACCTCTTACACCGCCCCCGCAAGTCAAGCTGAGTTCCTTGCATGTATCCAAGTAAACGGATGGCGCCAACATGTTTTAGCGCCTACTAGACTAGACCACACTTTAGACCTCATCTTTACCACAAGCATCTCTTCTGTCACTGTATCCGTCTTGAAGCAATTTCCAGGAAGTGATCATAACATAGTGAACTTAACGTTCGACCTAAAAGCTGTTGAGGAGTCGACCATCATACACTACAGTCAAACTAAATTCGTCAACTGGAACGTGTTCACCACACTGCTGAGATCTCTTGAATGGAACACGTTAATGTGTACAGTAACGGCACGAGTCTCACTCCAAAGAAGCAAGGCAAGCTCAAAAGTCTTAAATCATGGTACCGAAAAACAAGCGACTTCTCTCTCATCATACAAATGCATCAAATGTTCAATGTAATCGAATATAGAACCAACGTGCTCCACATGAGTGAAGAAGAACGTGCGCTTAAGAGTGCAGATAAGAGCTCGCAGTTGATGTTGTTGATGAGACGCAAGAATAATGGGAGAGACCCTGCCATCTCAGTAGTGACACTGCAGGACAAAACCACTGTAGATGATCCTCTAGCACTCTGTGAGGTTTTTAATTCATATTTTGCTGCTTCCTTTAACACCTAAGATCACATACTGCCCCCACTCCTCCTGTAAGTACAAGTACGTTCTTAAGCCATATCCCTGTTGATGCATGGCTCATACGCTCTCAGTTAGCTATTATCAAACCTTCTCACTTACCTCACCCTGTTGCTCCAAAATACGGAGGGGAAGACATCCCTCTACTTCTGCTTAATATTTGTACACTTTCTCTAACATCAGGTTCCTTCCCTCTTCAGTGGAAAAACTCTTTAATCAAGCCCCGCTATAAAAGTGGCTCGCGACATGAAGTCAACTATTATCGTCCCATTAATCATACATCAATTTGTTCTAGGGTGTTGGAAAAGATAAAATGTCGCATGGTCGAATTCTTTTTATCACGAAACCTTATAAGCCACCCCCAACATGGTTTTTTTCAACAAGCGTTCTTGCATGACATGCCAGCTAGAATTTCTTGACCCCGGTGAGGCGATTATCGTTATACTCTTGGACATAGCGAAGGCTTTCGATCGTGTGCCTCATAAGCGTCTCCTGCTCAAGATAGCATCCTTTGGTATACGTGATCCACTGCTTAGCTGGTTTTCGTCATACCTTACAGGCCGCACACAAACAGTGAAAATAGGAGACAATAGCTCAACGCCCGGACCAGTTACTAGCGGTGTGATACAAGGAATTGTTCTGGGACCGTTACTTTTTCTCCTATATATAAACGATATATGTCAAGTTATCAAGCATAGCAAGCTACTCCTATTCGCTGACAATATCAAACTTGTTTACAGCCTCCCTCCTTTCAATCTAAATGAATGTTTGGAAAATATACGAAGGAACCTCATATCATTAGAGATTTGGTGTCAAATTTGGCTGGTGAAATTTTCAGCCAATAAAACCACTATCGTTGTGCATGGTTGTCACGTACCAGGTGGCTCTATAAAGCTAAACGGTCACAGCATATCAACCGTCAACTCAGTGCGGGATCTGGGTTTGCGCTACTCAACCTCATTCAACTTCGCAGAACATATATCCTTCCTAGTCACTAAAACCAGACGGACGATAGGTTACATTAAACGCTCATTCTTCCTAACTGCTGCACGGTTGCACCTTTACAAACTATGCGTAGGACCCCAGTTTGAGTACTGCAGTTCATATATGGCCACCTGCGCAAGTCTGATAGGCTAACTCTGGAAAGCCAACAACGTGCATTCACGAAAAGCTTATTGGGTTATCCATCTTCTCTGAGCTGCACAGAACGCTGCCGGACGCGTGTACTCTATCCTCTCTGGTTACGGCGACTCACGCTCAAACTTTCACTCATGTATGGTTTGGTCTATGGCAGTAAGTTCACCGTCAGCTTCGCGACTAGCTTACAACACAGGCCGAAGTATAACCTCCGAAACAAGGACTTCACCTTGGCAGCTCTTAAATCTCGGAAAACACTGCGTTCAAATTTTTCCCTAGTAAAATATTCCTACATTTGGAACACACTCCCGTATGCAATTAGGTCCAGTAAGAATATACACCGATTCAAACGAAACTTAGGAACTTTCCTAACAATGACAAACGTCATGTTCATTTTCAAGCTCTACTTGTCTGAGGACGTTATCTTCGAAAACGGACCTAATAACATCTGACGAAAAAACCCTGTTTCGCGTGATGTTATGTCACACACCTCTCGAACCGATCAAAACTACCGCTTTCAGGATAGATCTTGTACTTTCAGACTTGCCGGCGAACACGATAACATGTCTAGAGTCAACACGTATAGGTGTCAATATACATGCCCGTTGTAACAACCCAAACAACCTGGCACACTTACCCCATACTTGTTGATAGCTTGTGTGTCTGAGTTGTAAACCACCATGCAGAAGCTGGACATGCTAAAATCGTTAAAAAAACTCAACCTGTTTGTCTCATGACTGCATAATAACCTCGANTCGAGTCGCAACTCTTCCTTTTTCTCCCCTGATAGACCACCCAGAAACCCCTCGGTATTGGCAAACATCCTTCTCATTCTATATACCGTCTGTACACAGATAATTGACATCTAAATTCGGCAATACTCTTACACTAGGAATAGCTTATAATGGATCTCCTTTTGCGTTATTCAATAGCAGGTGTTCGCATGTGGTATATATTATCAACCAACACAATGCTATTAACGTCACATTGAAGGTTATGCTAGAATATCACTTGTTCCACTGTTCGTCATAGCTCACATAGTTAGTTTCACGTTATCCCATTTATCGCATAATTCCTCTCTCCATTCTTGGTTTCACTGATATATCCCGCGCGAGAAAACATCCAACCCCGCCTGGACACTTAAAATTCCGCAATGGTTGAGCATATCGCAAGCTCCTCGAAATTCTTACGAATTTGAGCGAAGAATTACGTCCGGTCGAGAGGTCCATGCGTTCCCCGCGAAAGTATATGCGTCCCCACCTAGCCCACATCATGAGAAAACATTCTGAACATTTTCTCGGGACTATCTACATGGAATAATGATCAAATTCTTCGCCTATACACCCTCTCCATCCTCCAACCACCGTATTTTCGGCAGTACGTCGCGCATCATTCCAGCAATCACCTTGTGGATTCCCAATTAATGATACGAATCAATTATTTCATCGATTTCTGTAGACAGCATGAACTGTCTTCACCGAATTCTGAATTTCAAAGTTTCCTGCCTAAATTGGAATTTTCATTTCATATAATATCTGCTTCGTCTGTTTTGTTGCAACAGCCATTATCGACCACTGGGTGTGCTTGTGGGGAGCCCCGACCCAACTCCATTCAAACCGATGCTCCTGCTTTGAAAGCTCTTTGGTTCGCGAAATATGTAGGCTACTAGGTATAGATAAGACGCGAACCGCAGCTTACCACCCGCAAGGCGGTGGACAAGTGGAAAGGACGAATCGGTCCCTCAAAAATCTCCTCAAGGCTTTCACAGAGGAGAGTGTCACCGAATGAGACTTAGCTACATTGAAATGTCTGTTAGCTTATCGCAGCACCATTCACTATTCGACTGACCAAACCCCACATTTTTTGTGGACAGGCCGAGAAGTGAGACTACTCGCGGATGCCCGGTTGCCCGTTACACAGCAAATGCAACTGCCGGTAGCACAATATGTAAGCAACCTCCTCGACACACTTAGGCGGGCCCACCAGATAGCACGAGTACAACTGGAGACATCTCACAGGCATCAGAAGGACTATTACGATAAGAGCGTATTTGAAGCTCTTCTGAAGTTTGGCGAAAGGGTGTGGTTGCACAACACCGTTTCGAGCCCGGGAGTCCCAATGAAGATGCATAAACAGTGGAAAAGGCCGTATGTTTTAGAGCAAACACTTTCGGAGGCAACCTGTCGAATTAGTGAACTAACAGGAATGAAAAAACAGTTAATCGTAGTTCACTTTGATCGACTAAAACCATACACACAAACTACAGGCCGGGAACGAGCACTGGCCGTTCCCGAGGTCGGGATGGAAGTAGAAATCTCCAATGTGCTAGACATAGGCGAAGCACCGAGGACGGTGCTCGGTGAAGAGGGGAGCCGTGTAACACGCGACCGAAACTAGTTAGCGCGCATGGATCGAATATGAAGTGACCGTTACGTCAACGTTGTGCACGAGGATCTTGAACCAACTGACAGTCAGACAGACAAGCAGGACACTTGTATTAAACTATTACCGCGTGTTGCGTAATACATCTTCGGTGGTAATCTCCGTCTACTCTTCTGGTTGCAGGTTACAATCGGGCCAGCGATCACCTTGTGGAGTTCCAATTGATGCAACAAAGCAATTATTTTATCGATTCGTGTAGACCCCATGAACTATCTTCTCCAAACTATGAATTTCAAAGTTTCCTGCCCGAACTTGAATCTTCCCTTCATACAATGTCTGTTTTGTTGCTCTACTCACATAGCTGACTCGTTGTACAATTTTCAAATTTGCTGTTCAAATATGTATATGCTTAAGAATCATTGCGTTGATCACACTCTCCTGAGTGCGTTTCTCACCAATTGGTGAAGTAATCTACCAGGACCAAAATGTACCGATTGTTTCGGGGTGTCTCGGGCAACAGCCCCACAATATCTACACCGACCAACTCCTTAGGATATCTTGTGGCCATAATTTGCAACGGTGCTCGACGTCCCATTGGAGGGCTTCTAAAAGTGCCGCATTTCTCGCACGATTGACATAACAGCCTGACATCCTTCCTCTGATGCGGCCACCAAAATCTTTGTCGTGCGGCCGCTTCCAACTTGTTTATTCTCGCATGTTCGAGCTCTAGTTGCAAGTCTGTTAGGACGTCACGTACCATAGATTGAGGGACCACGATCCTTCTCATGTAAGTGTGTCCCTATTGGATGAATAATACTCGCTCTGCCATCTTGAGTTGTTCTCATATCGCCCAAAGGCAGCGAGATTCATAGCTCTCCTTCCATTTCCTTGCTTGTTGGTTTTTCCCCATTGTTCCGGCACCTTTCATAGATTAACGCAGTATCAGGATCTGTTGCTTCAGTCTGCTGCCAGCGGCCGTATTCTGCACCCTGTAGATTGATCAACGCCCCATGTTACGTAATACAAGACGGACAGTCGCCGTGATTGCGCGCCGGACGCCTTGATAATGAGTCGGCGTTTGAGTGTTGTCTGCCCGGTCTGTGTTCACATACGGAGTCGTATTCGTGTAGAATCTCCTGCCATCGATTTAACTGTCCGTCTGGGTCTTTGAAGTTTTGTAGCCAGCGGAGAGACTGGTGATCTGTTCGTACAATAAAACTTTTGCCTAGAAGATAATGTCGGAAATGTCGCACAAAGAATACTAACCCAAACATTTCTCTTCAGGTCGTACGATAGTTTTTCTCACATTTGCTTAAACATCAGCTCCCGTAGGCTATCACTCGTTCCTCACCGTCTTTTCCTCGTTGAGAGAGAACCACCCCGCTTGCAGTGTCGCTTGCATCGGTATCCAGAACAAAATCTCCGGCCTTCGGCGACAGGTCCGGAGAAGCTGGCACCGGCGCTGTGCACAGAACTTCGCGTAGTGATTTGAAAGCATGGTCACATTCATCCGTCCACGTGAATTCCTGACTTCTTTGTAGTAGTCTGTTAATGGAAGTGGAAATGCGAGCGAAATCATTAATGAAGCGGCAATAATGGAACGTTAGCCTTAGAAGCTCCTCAGCTCGTTTAAGTCCTTCGGCGTAGGTCAAATTCGGATTTGTTCCGTCTTTCTTGGGTCTGTGTGGATACCCTCCCCAGAAATTACATGCCTCAGGAATGTTACCTCTTTGAGTAGAAAGTTACATTTTGAGGGCTTCAGTTTCAAACCGACTTCGGCCAGGCAATCCAGCACACACTCCAAATTGTGCATATGCTCTCGTTCGGACCTCCCATGGACTATGACATCATCTAGATACACTAAGCATGTCCTAGGGATTAAGTCATGTAATGCATTCTGCATCAAGCGTTAGAACGTCGCAGGTGCCTTTGACAGTCCGAAGGGCATGACCTCGAATTCATACAGCCCCGACGTTACGGTGAAATCCGTCTCCGCTCGATCGTCTTCTTCGACCTCCATCAGCCAATAGCCTGATGCCAAGTCTAACGTACTAAAATACGTGGATCCGCCAAGGGCGTCAAACAGGTCATCAATCCTTGGTAACGGAAATGCATCTTTCTTTGTCACTTCAATGAGCTCCCTTTAATCCACGCATACTCGTAATTCACCGTCTTTATTGACCAGAACTATCAGGGCAACCCATGGAGGCTCCGAGGTCCGGATCACGTTCTTCTGTAACATGTCGTCAACCATCTTACACACCTCAACCTGAAGGTGTACAGGTGTTCTGCGTGGGGGGTATCTTGATTGGAGGCGCATCCCCTGTATTAATTCCATGCTTCAAAATGCTTGTACGACCTAACGTTGCTCCATCCAACGCGAACGCCTGTGGTCGACTCTTGATTATCGATTTCAAGCACTGAGCACTATGCGAGTTGCTGGGAGCCCCACTCGATTGGATCATCTGGCCAATTTGGCGGTTTACTTCGGAAGGGGCGGTAATGACGTAGAGAGAGAAGTCGTTTTCTGGCAGAGTTCTAGACATACGCGTCAAAGGAGTGGCGCCGGACGGGTTCCTTAGCTTAAGGCTGTGGAAATCTAGCGTACAATTCAGATGGCCTAAAATATCCATCCCCACTATAACACAGAATGAGAGTTTGGGGCTCACCAAGAAACTGTGCTCTATACGGCATCCAGCTATTATGACCGGTGCAACTATTCTGCCTTCTTTCGGCATTTGGTCACCATTGGCCGTGAGGATGCGGTGACAACACGGTTTTCGCTTGTAGCCAGAGAGTCTGCGTACTGTGTGTGTACTGATCACGCTTAAGGAAGCTCCGGTATCTACCAGACCTACAAGTGCTATTCCACATATTATTTCCTGGACTGTGAATTCTGCCAGCGGTTGGAAACAACCGGTGAGGGAAGGAACGAAACTAAACCATTGGGCATACCTGTTCTAACGTAGCTTCCGGTGGTCTGGTCGGTATCTTTGGAGGCTTGACGATTTGCCCGGAACGCAATGTCGCATGGTCTAAGCGACTTGTTCCACCAAGATGGCCGTTCGCGGCCACCATAGCGCGAGTGGCTAGGTCCCCGATACCAGTCTGAGCCTCTTACATGCATTGGGGGGCTCTTCCTCTGGCTGGTCGCCCGTGCCGCGAAGCAATATTGTACTGGTCGGCCGATGGCTGCCTCGACCCGCTCGAGGTCTTCGGCCAACCGCACTGCGGCGTCCAGATCGCTAGGTGGATGAAGTAGGAACTCCCTTTCTATGTTCCTTGGCCGGATCCCCTCCACTAGCTGTTCAAGAATCCGTTTTCGGAGTTCCTCTGCGGATTCTTTCTCATAACCGCGCTCGGCCAGGTGCCGCAGTTTGCGAGCAAAATACCGGACGGTTTCCCCCTCAAGCTGTCTGCGAGCATGGAACTGTTGTCGGTAGACAGTCGGATGCAAGGGGGCGTCCAACAGACGTCGTAGCTCGGTAAACGTCTCATCTGATACAGGAGTGTCCAGGATTTTAGCCTCGACAACAATATCGAAAGCTTTTCCATTCACCAAATTCAGAATAATGTCGCTGTGGGAATCTGCTGGGAAGTTACGGAGATATGCTCGTACTTGACCTTCCCAACGAGAGTAAAGACCCCCACAGTAAACTTATCGGGATGTGGGATCGATACTTGCACCCCTGCTGTTGAGGGTTTCGCCGACAGACTGTCTTGGATGTTTGTCAGGGTTTGCATAAGATGACTGAAGTCTCCAAGTGTGAGAGGAGTGGAAGAATGTTGCTCTTCTTCAGGTTTCTTTGTAGATTTCGATATATAGTATCATGGAAGGGTAGCCAAAATGTAGCATGCAACCAGAAGAACAGACGGAGATTGCGACCGAAGATGTATTACGCAACACGCGGTAATAGTTTAATACA
>QNGE01008381.1:0-17376 GCA_008508345.1 Paragonimus westermani
CTGATCTGTTGAAGTGGTTAAAGGGAACTCAGTGTTTCAAATAATTTTTAGTTATTTTACTGTGTTTGACCTGAAGATGACGAACCGATAACGAGCCTGTTCGCCACGTTTTAAATACTGACGAAATTTGTGAGTATATTGGAACAGTTGATGCAAACTATCTGTTTGATGTTAACCAGATTTGAGACGCTATACATTTAAAATTGCTTAATCTGACTGTTGGCTAATCGATTCCGTCGGATAGTTGTGCATATTAACTGAAAAGAAAAAAATTATTTTAATTTCAAACCTAAAGGAACATCCATGACATCACTAAAATTTGTATAACCTATTCTAGGGAGCAATGTTTCGGACACTGTGGTTTCAGAGCATTATCTAAACTATATACGCTACTTTATAGAAGTTAATCATAGAATTACAACGTTCCATTTGTGTAGATGGGTGCAGCTGCAAAAGTTGTTGGTTTAAACCATAATGAAGCACGATTATGGAAACAACACCTCGATTGCAATCCAGTCAGGATGAAGGCAACATTTAAACTGTACTGCATTACTGACACTTCTAGTGCAGTGAATAAACTCAATCCACATTTTCAGCCAATTCACTCAGGGTTTTCACTCCCATGTTCATCACCCAAATATTTCATATATGACAACACGTACTTCATTTCTTTTTTCATGGAAAAAGGTGAACGTAGGTCTAAAAATTGGGAGAGGCTGTCCCTTATATAGTAAACCTATGAACCTCGATGAGGTAACCACTTTCCCCTGCAGCTGCTTAAGCCGTTCGCGAATCAGCTGAGTCATTTCCAACCTAACAATTCTGTCACATTACTTGTTTGTAACACATTCTCAATGCTTTGGGAACAGCTTTAGAAATCCTGCTGGAAAATCACTCTGCTGAATCTTCTGGTTGACTTCGTATGACGGTGTTATATGTAAACAAATGTGTACAAATATGAAAGACGTGAGTTGTCGGTAGGCTGCCTTATTTCGGCCAATAAACAAATTATTGTTTACAGACATTCTGGTCCTGCTGTTGGTTTGGGTCCAGCTGAAGCACAGAATTTTTACAATCGAGTCATTTCTGAACATTCTGGACTAACTAACCAAGTTACTGAGAGATGGAAGTTAGGGTGAACGGCGCAGAAGTCTAGGGATGCTGCAGTTACTATGGTTATTGGCTAGTGGTTTCACAAAGCCAACGGTCAAAGAATTTCTTCTGCTGGCCTCTTTCTGATGACGACAGACGTGGACGTTGCGGTAATTGTTCTTCGAATGTGAGGTAAGTTGAGCGATGAATAAGGAGAAATTGAGTTTGTTTCAGGGTAGCTCACTGAAAAACAGAAGACATTGATGTACCAGCAGTTGTTCGCTACGGTAAAACTATTCTGTTGCGGCTTGTCATGGAAATATTTGTGGTGTTAATCAACCGGAATTTACTACTGAACTACCCCAGATATGAGTCTCCTACAACACACTGAACATCCAATAGTATCTGAAAACTACGAATCGCACAAACGCTCGTTTCTGTTCAGCTCAGTTGTGATCGCTATCCTCTGCCATTTATAAAAATATATGCAAAATCCGTTGTTTCAGAGGCACTCACTACCTAACAGTAATGTCCAAAGTAGGTAGGTGAGAACCAGTTTTTCCACGAAATATTTTAGTTGTTGAAGCACCGTGCCGCTGCGCCTAGGACTGATTGTTGCTACCATTGGGAAAAACTGCTGCACTATACCACATGTCATTCATGTGTTATTTCTGTAAACAAGCCCCACATTTCAATCCCACCGGCGAATCAAACCATGGTTGCAAACCTTGAGACAATCTACGGAAAGTTCAGTTCTCAGAATGTTGTTGGTGATCTGCCTTCTATCCCCTGAGTCGAATCCAGCGGTACTATTATCTGGCACAGGACTAGCCCACATTATTCACTGCGGTCACTAGACATGAGACAATCTTGAACCGTCACATCAGAGTTGGATTTTTAGTACTGGAACCGGCCTTCACTTTTCCTCTGTCAGCGTCTTCTGCATCGTACGCAGATCGGTGCTGATATGAAAGAGTGCGGATTTGATGCATCTCAAAACATTGGCCCCACGCTGCAGTGCTGTATCTATCTATCCAAAGACGCCAACTTTTGAGGACTGAAGGATTACCAAGGACGAGTTATACAAAGGTGAATGATCATACTAACTGAATCTAAGAGATCTCGGAAGGGCTATGCAAGACCACGCTTGCCGCAATTCGAAGAGCCAGCAATGACTGTTCTGATGATTTCGCATCATGCTGTGACCACTGTTAGCAACCACCAGCAGTGCTAGCCAAAGGTAAGTGAGTTCTACCTTCAAGATTAAAATCAAACAAAATCAGTCTAATTTTACAGGTGACTTTTTTCCGTTATAAATAGTTGAGTGATAAATACTTGAAGTTCTAAAACACGCAGTCCATGCGAATAACAGGTAAACATATTCGGACATCTGTAACGATTCAAACTGATCTCAATAATCCGGGACCTAGCTTTCAGTAAGAGTGTCTATTCGGTACTGAAATGCCCTGCTGACCAAACAGTCCGTTTAGTCTGTTTGTTCACTCTTCTGATGAATAAAGGTGGCCGGATTAAATAAATTCTACGGTACTGAGGAAGTCATTATGAATTGAACTGACGGAACCAATTAGAGGCAACTAAGCTTAACTGAGCTTTAATTAAGTTAACTGTTCCCGATTTAGTTCGCTCTCGGTTAACTCATAAAACACCCAATCACTGATACATCTGGAACAACGTTCGCATAACATAACCTAATGGGAGTAGAATAGTCGGACCTGTATGATTAACTGTCAAAAACTGTAATGTTTTGTCGGTCAAACACACGCACTCACGACCACCCTTCATCCTAAAATTGTGGCATTGCTAACCAGGAAGCTACCAGATAGCTGCCGACCGACAAAACCAGACCATTCATTGGTCAATCATACCATGGTTTTGTCAGCCAATGAGACTTCGACGTTTGAACAAAGCGATTAAGGTCAGCTGATTGTCGTTTTTGCAAGGACATCACAGCTGTTTTGCGAAACGAGTGCCTTAGAGGCTATATAGTGGGTGTATACACCGGCAACAGCCGCCGAATGACAATGAAACTAATTGTCGATGCCTGAGAGTAGAACGCAAGTCCACAAGTAATTACCAAGTGATTCTCACACGAGTTGATGAACCTGTTAATTTTCATCTCATTAAAAAAGTAAAGCGGAATTTACCTGTTATGCCATTTTAGTGTGCGAGGTTTAATCGTGATTTGCTACCTGTATATTACCTCTCCTATATATTACTTCTCCTATACGGCACTTCAAGCGAATCGTTTCCATTTTTCGCATCTCAAGACAAATGTATGGTTGATCGGGTGAACACGTCGTACTTGGGCTCATCCTTTAATAAAGGAAATTCTATAAGTATTTCATTACTAAGTAAGTGCGGTCAATGTCAGGGGCAGAACTACCTATATGAATTTAGTCACTGGAAGACATTTCATCAAGTAGGCTCCACAGTACTGGAATGCTACTGAATGATCGGAGAGGGGATCGTTTGAAATAACTTAAGCGCTACACAACTGTCATCTTAATGTTCACTCTCTGATTAACTTCCTTTCCTAAGAAAGTACCAAATTAGAGCTTTCAGCTGAACAGTGTTGTTCAGCTTAGGCCAATCAAAATAATTGACGGCTTGTTGGTAATAAAAATGTACTGTTCAGTAAATGAAATAAAACTCGCGACCTGACTGAAAATATCTTTGCAATATGGGTAGAAGTTAACGAGTCGATCACAACAGGTCCACCACAGAGAATGGGGTAGGCTGAGTATTACTCACAAGCAAATATACCTGAGATTCGTGGTATAGCCCTGTATGAGATCAGCAGTGCACCGTTAACACTCTTGTCACTCAGGCACAGAAAATGGATCTCAGCCCGTTGTCGAGGCGAGAGTACACTTTAATAAAACTTAGCAGAAGCAAATTGTATATCCGGTACATTTTTAACATTGGCTCGTTGGATAAGGTCATAGAAATGGGAAAGCATAGATCATCTGTGTTTGCGATTTTCAATTCCAAAAGGAAGTTCAACCAGAACCCCCGAGTAAAACTACATACCTCAGTATGCGACTGTTATTACTTGTCGTTTGTTATTCAGTAGTCGGCGTTTCAAGTCACTTTGGGTATGATAACTATCTCATCCTGAGGCGTTCTTCTTCACTGAATAATCAGTGCAAAGTATTACAAATATTGAACGATTAAAAGGGTTGATGGGATAGTTCGACAACACCTGCGTGTCGTGTGTATGGTGGCACACTCAGCCGTCAGCACACCAATACCGTTCAGAACGGTCTATCCCCAATTTCATTCGAACTTTGGTGAAGTAGACCATAAGTACAGTGCGAAGTAAGTTTATGTTGCGGATGACATTTTGGACCTTGTTGGGTGCTAAGTAGAAGCCCGGAGTTAAAAAACCACTAGCATTTATCACACCTATTAATGACTGCTTCAAAGTGGTCGGGGAATTTAGTTGGTAAACACTGAAGATCTCTCAAATTTGACTGCAGCTGTGGGATCCTTATGGGCTTTTCAACCAGCTCATTCTGATCTCAGTGCAGTCCTCAAGTGAAAGAATCAAACGAGTAACAAAGAAACACGAAAAATGTTTATGCATAGTGTGCATCCACTAGGGAAAGAAACGAGAAAACTAAGTAGACTACGGAATATTAATTTGTAATATAATCTGAGTCAAGAATGTTTCATTATATGACTTATCTGTCATCGCTGTCTGATTTGTTTCCATTTTCATTGTGAATACCGCACGGGAAATTTACTAGGACTCACAGATGGAAATTTTGCACCAAGCATTTCATAACTGCAGGCACTTTTGATTCAACTGTGCTCACTTCTACCAAGTTTATTTCAACTCTACATGATAACCAACCATCGGCTGTCAGATAGATTAGGAATTCTTGGGTTTCATCTAGTCACGTCAGTTGTGAAATAATTTAATCAGAATGTAGCCCGTGATAGCACGAGTTAATGAATCATCAAAGATCATTGGTGTTGGAAGCTTAAGTTATACCTTGAAGCTTTTGGTCGAGAACTGTGTACAAACTTGATTCTCTATCTGGATACCGTTCCTTATCCTAATTGCGACCATATGTTGGTTTGTTTGTTCCAAATCCGAGTGTGGTACGTTGTGCTATTTATGTAGGATCCTTGTCGTACTGTAAAATGCGGTGCGCCAACCGTAGTCAGCTGTGTGTACCTGGCTTGTTTGCAACTGTGATCAGTCGTCAAATGACAGTAAACGACGTGAAGGACCAGTATCTTCTACATAGTATGGACCCCTAAACACCACCCTGTATTTCGTAAAGTGGTCAAACGCCTGTCGATATAACTGAGATATGAATACAGTCCGTTAGATCCAGTTCACAGCCCGATTAACTTCGAACACCTTATGGTCAGTGCTACTTAACCGATTCGAACCATGAATAACTTGGAGGTGACAGTCAGCGCATATATCAGCAATTTTCCCATCGTGATATTGTAAACCTCTTCGCGAGAGAAAGAGTCAAAATGGTAAAATAAGCGCACGTTTAGAGCGGATCTTTTAAGATGGCAGCTCCTGTAGCCAAGACGACATCGAATTTGTAGTGTTGCGCCACTTCCAGCCTAATAACTCTATGAGGTCGTGATTCTTGAAACTTGACAACTGAAGTTCGCCATCAAATAGGTTAGAATCGTGTCTTTTATTTAATGTAGTCAACAACTCCAAAATATGGATGAGTTTCATATCGCATAACTAAACACTTGTAGGGAAATAGCTCACATATGCATTTAACATATAATCTCTACAGCGACCGCAATCCCAATACTTTACAAGTAGCAAAACTAAATAATTTCGGCTAGGTTCCTATCGTTGTGTTTCACGATTGCTCCCATCGAGGGCGATTTAGCAGACCCACATTAACACAGGTATTATATGCCCAAATCATAAGTCTTATTTTGTTGCGAAAAAAAGTGGTGGTCATCTACCGGCGATTCACAGGGATTAGACACTTTTACGAGCCTAGCTGCAAACTTTTGTACCCTCTTTCGCGAAACGACAAACAGGTTCCGGTATGGATAAGAAGAAAGCGGGCAGGTCACTTTCTGAGTTGCATAGTTTGTTTTGAAAAGTAAGTGAAAGCCAGAGTTAACTGACTATTAATGAACCAAACAGTTTTGTTCTATCTAGTTCAACCCCCTTTCTATCACTTGTGAAATAATTCCTCTTCTCTCTGTCAGGTACATAGGTGACACAACCTTACCTGATCGCTTCATATGTCACCATTTTTGAACAATTTGGTGACAACTTGAACCTTGAGGGTTTTCTCATTGTTTTTATCTTCATTCACTGTCTTGATATTGTTACACGTGTTCTTCTTCACAGGTGGCGTTGATGCATTGCAATTTATTTGCAATTCTTGAGAGAAATACTACACTCCTGTTCACATTACTAAACTGCTGCTCGTAAGTTTATGGTGTTCCATATACAATCTGGACAAATATTTACCTAGGTGTTTTGAAACAGTTTGACGCTTGGCATAAAGTTATTTGAGGGAACATTTTCGCACTTCACTCAGCTCCTATTTGAGACCATCTTTTTGACTTATTTTTACAAGCAAATGCTTAAAATTCAGCATATTTCTTCTTACAACGTTTTAATGATTGTCTGATTTTCAAACTTACTGGATAATTGTGATTCACTACTGAAGAGACGAACTGACAAACTCTTTCACTGAATTCGCATGTATTACTTGTGTAAACCATTGTGTACTGGGTGAGTCTAACCTTGGTCCGCTCATGTTGTCAGTGGACCAGGCATTCTTAATTGAGATCGCGCAGTCTCACTGCACCAATAACAAGCTGACACTGAGCTACACCCCAGTTAGGCATGGTGCACGATTTCTAAGGTACAACCATTTGTTGGTTACTGTCTTTTGAACTATAAAAACGATCTGATGCCCGAAAGTCTGTCTTAGCTGGATCCAAGCTATTAATAGAAAACGCATGCTGCTACGCTACGTGTGCTCTGCCAGGTGAATTGCGAAAACACCTCAGGACCTTGACGTTTTCTCATCAACACCGCATCATCCATTCGTCCCATTGTGTCCGTAGTGTCTACCGGGTGGCCCAGGTGACGAAGTGTCATGACCGAGTTATCTCGAAAAAGTGCCTTTTAGTGTTCTAGTCTGGGCGTTCTGATAATATCTCGACTCACGTACATCAGTGAACACGTACAACGCAGAATTTAATACTGTATCGGCTGTCTCGTAGTAAAAACCCGGTCGTTCTACATTCTGCATACACCAGAGTGGATAGACGAAAAGGTGTTCCGTCCCACCCACCCACCCCCCGCACAAACTTCTGTGAAATAAGTTTCCAGGACCCTATAGACCTTCATTTCTGGCAGTTACTCCGTAGCTAATCGTAGTAACACCGTACCGGTAAGACCCCTCTCTTACTATCCAGCCTCAGGACTACCACACTGGTAGATTTCATTACCTTTGATGACCTATTTTATGCCGTCCTCTTGGCAAGTTCGTTAGGGGCAGCACTAGGCACCAAACATTTACAAACCACTTCATTGTGCATGCGTTTTGCCCCAGCTAACTGCTGTGATGTTGAAGTCAATGAGGCTTTTGGTCTAATCTGTTAAACCTCCTTAGGTCGATACTTGACTATGCTATTTTGGCTTGCGATAACAGAGTCCAGGTCTGCTCCGTATAAGTGGGGGGTTCTGGGTTAGCACCACGTCGCTCAATTAATGGCGGACCACCGTTGTAAGTGTGTCAAGCACAATTTACTCCTATTCTGCATTGGACTCCTGCTGCTGAAGTTTTACTGACACAAGCTTGCAGTGTTATATTCTGATCTGTGGATTGAGGACAATCCATTAAACCTGAGGTCTGCCATTGTGTTTCGGCTCCCAAACTTAACTGGACTGCCGGCTCAAATGACCTCATGCCGGCATCTTTCAAAGAAGCTGAGAAGGTTTTATCAGATGCTTTGACTCCACTTTTGTAACCAGCGTGAATGATGGAGAAAATCCGCCTTCGTTGAAGTGATTCGACGATAGTTTCAGTATTCAAGAAGGTTCAGGGGCTCTTGTGGAAACCAGAGGGAGATTGCCCTGGCTCGAGTCATCGCTAGGGTTCTACCCTCCATCAGACTTCGTTGACTCACTTTGGCTCTGGAGGCAGATATTAGCGGACAGTAGGCAGAAATTCTTTACAGACGAGAACGGCTAACAAGTGCCGTTCTTCTCGAGCATACAGAAGCTTTCCATACAGTTGACTGACACACATTTTTAGGCGCTTAAACGTGGGGGCTTACTGACCAGGTACGTGGATATGCTGTCAGAACTATAATCTCATAGTTTGACTCAAGTTGGTGCTTACGATGAACTCTCTAACATTTTCCTCGCCAAGACGCTGGTCACAACTATTGTTTGAATCTGTCTTGTATAAAATAATTGAGGAATGTCTACGGCACTTGCCAGATGCCGGTGTGGACATCTCATTTGGTGAAAGATTAGCTGATCTGGATTATATTGACGACAAAGTGTTGTTGTTTGACGATGTTCGAGCAGCACGGTTTCGCGCTCCGCTAAGTACTTCGGAATGCACTTTGCATCCTCAGAGTGCAGTGCTTCTCCAAGACTCATGATTACACAAATGTAACCTTGGATTATGACACTGTGGATGTTGTTTTTTAGTAAGTAATTTGCGTTAGCATTGGTGAAGGTATAAGGGAATGAAAAAGAAACCTCCTATCTCCAGAGTTAGGGCGGTTTACGCAAGAGGCATTACTCTAAGACTTAAGAATCGTCTATGTAAGATGATTGTGTGCAATGTTCTACTTTACAGTTGCAAAACCTGGCCGCCCAAGGCAGAAGACCTGAACCGTCTTCAGGCAATCAACTGTCGACATTTGCGTTCACTTGCTTGCATCAGGCAGAACTGACGAACAGACAACAAATGGTTTAGCAAGCCGGTTTTTGGTATTTGGAATCAAATGAGTTCACTCTCTCAACTTTAAGTATGTGCTCCTTAGTTGGATGGGCCGTGTACTCAGGATACTGAGCAGTTGTCTTCCACAATGGACGCCTCCAGCCTGTGTCACGCCCGACATGCGGAGGGTACGTGGTGAGCAGATGATGATCTGGAGTACACTAATGAAGTCTTTCATTAAGGGGTTGGTCTGGGTCTATCTCTCGAGCTAGGGACTTCGTGACTCACAAAGTTGGTGGCTGGAAACGTTGGGTGAGATGGAATCATTCAAGTAAATGCTGTCGTTGCTAGGTAGATCTGTCTAGAAAAAGAGTGCACTCAGTAGCGTGAGGTAGTGAAATCCGTGAAAAACGCTGTCTTACTGATAACGTCTCACCTCCGCTTTAAGCCCGGTCGTTTTTTTGAAAGGTGGCATTCTGATGCTGAATATAGATGATGTTGAATATAGACGAAGATAATTTCAATGGTCAGGTTCCTTTCATCTTCCTTCTTTTCTGTCTCACTTCCTACGTAGGGTTTTCTTTTTCCTCGTGGCTATATGGGGGACAAGCACTAGTAGAAACCAATGATTTACTGCTATCAATAGAGATGATGATTATGATGATGATGATGATATTTGCTCTTCTTTGAAATCCGTTGCTTTTTGTAAAAATTAGTGAGTGAACAAAATAACTAAATGAGCTAAATTCAGCTAATTCCTAACAGCATGAACCCAGTGGGCGAAGAAGTAAATAAGGTATGTGTAACTCAGAGTCACGTGAAATGTGAATGAATCATTGTTTAAATACGTGATGGTCTATTATTCACTTACTAGCTATCATAGTGAGGAAGAACATGTACTGTGCAATGAGCGGCTACAGTGAAAAACAGGCAGGATATGAGAACCCGTTCAGTATAGTTGTTAACCCCAACACCCTGTCATATTACTAACTTCCGTAGAACGACCAAATTCGGTGGAGAAAATAGATATGCCCTATAGGGAGTAACCGCTGTCCAGTATTTCGAGAGCAACACTTGGGATACCGCGTTTTACGGTAAGATTAGTCTGGACGAGGCACGAGCGCTCCATCTAATTATCATCTTGGGGGGGAACGTCTTAAAAGGTCTTTTGGTGATTGAATTTGCCTGTTATATCCCGGAACGAAAATGGACGACAAGCTCCATAGACTGAACTCAGTTTGATAACTCAACAGCGGCAAGGCGGATCACGGATTTACATAAAGAAGTTCACAAATGGTGGTTACTGCATATATCCGAGAAGTTAAAATTAAGTTTGCTCGAAAAGATGATCCTAGTAGTGAGTTTTTCGATTGACGTAACTCATTCAGCATAGCATGAATTAAGTAAATTACACGTTGGTCCTTGAAGCTTTGTTGTGAGTTTGTGTGAAAACATTCGTTTACATACCCGCATATACGAGATTTAATATAAAATACAATTAGGCCTTTGAAAACAGATATTAGCATCCAAGCGCTCATCAATTCTTTAGGGTAAAGTATCAAGTCAACGACTTTCTGTAGGGATATTTATCTTTCCTCTCCCATTCGGTCACTTGAGCTGATGCTGATCCAAATCAAACGCTGATCACAACTTTTTTGGTTAGTACAGTCTTCCGCAGTGGTAATTATGTTGTTCTTATGGTGCATATATCCGGGCGCGCATTCAAACAGGTTATGGCATGGGAACAACTTTTGAATGCTTCAACCATATTTAGTTGATTAATCGCCCTCTGTCTTCTATTTCGGAATGCATGTACACATTTTTAGTGCTTAGCTCGATACGTGATAAATCATCATCGAATGTCACACACACTTTAACAGTATACTTCTCTCAAGATGGTTTGTAGAGTTTTGAGCTATTGAGAATAATCTTCGCGAGACCCTAAACCATAGTAGTGAATGCGCCATTGTGACTGTTCTCACACGTTAAAGTTGTCTCACCTTGATGTCGTTTAGTGTCCTCGCCACGATGCGTCCTGCCGCTTGAGGGCTATAGGCGACTTCACAATAGAGACAACCACAATATAGACATCCACTCCTCTGACAACCACTGCTGGTTCATACGCAACCGCTCCTAACTCCTAAACAATAACCGTGCTGTAGACAACCATTGTGGCTCGACCGCTCAATAAGTGATGACTGACTTAATCTAGAGCTAGTAAACAATGTTAGTGCCATAGAAGGCTGCAAGTGATTGGTATTTTCATAGTCCCGTCACTCCTTCACATAGTACATTGTTTGTGCAGGTCGTCAGATTGGAAAGTTGAGAAACCAGCACTTTTCGGAGGCACTTACGAAAGAACTTGGCCTATCCGTGAGGATAATATCCCAGAACTGTTTGTCTCATAACATTTCCTTATTTATATGACTACACGTGTATGCAGAAAATGCAGGGCTTGTGTAGGCAAGTTTGTTAAGGGGCTAAACGAATCAGTTCATGAATTGATTACAGATCGTGTACCATGACTCGGCCACGACTGAAAATGGTAGCAATGCAGTGGTACATGATCCAGTGATCCAGTTGTCAACATTTTGAATATGGCTAACAAAAAGTTACATACATGTGACCTAGTGTAAAGTGCAACGGATTCAAAGTCCACGGTACTCGTTTTGTGTAATTTCAGGATCCCGTTGGGAATTGTTCAGTTTCTGATATTTTCTACTCCATTTTGGTATACACAAGTATGGGTGATAAAAGAGATCATTTCTTGTCTTGATACAGTAAGTGGCAGAAGGTTATAATTTGATAAAAGTAGACAATGTCAACTGTCAACTTCAGTCTTCAGATATACACTCATGAGAATACTGGAGTTCATACGCGATATCATGTTCAAACATGAATACAATGCAGTGATAGACTGGGACCGGGTCTATCGTCCAGGTTGATTCACACGCTATGCTTGACGTTCATTGATTTTTCAGAATCTGTTTAAAACTGCATGAATACACTCATTTATTAGGTTCTAAGAGACCTGGTTAAATTTGAGAGAAGCCATCAAACGGCATTGTCTCTTTGTGTGATTTCCGATTTCAACTTGTCATAACAGCTGGTGGTACATGTGGCAAACAGTGAAGTTGACTTTCAGAATTACATCTTAGATGTTGTTCTGTCCAGAATTAGTGGGGATTTTAGTTGATGTAAACTCAACGTCATTCAAAATCTTTTGCGGATTTCACAATACCGTAGACATTTCACTCAGCCCTTCTGAAGAAGTGGCACCGTGTTTTTCAAACCTTACAATATGTTTGGTGCACTCGGTGAAATTTTTTAATATTCACCAAGTTCTAGACCTGTCATGTCACGAAAGCCTGAGAGAGCAAGTAACCTACAGTTTGTTTTCAGTGTTGATACTGACACTGTTTATAATAGTTCACACAGTTGTACGATACCCGTACTAAATTTGGCAAAAAATGAAGTCAAACAGTTCACAAAATTATTCTCCCTAACTGCCATGTTACTATTTTTCACAAGCTGAAATTTGTCAGCCACTTGCGGTCGACCTACGTGCTAAAGAATATCGACCATTATTCCAGATGGGATTGTGAGAGACTTCACAAGCAATTGATTTTAGTGGCCAACAATCAAATTGAGGATAGCTGTTCCATCCTGGTTGAGTCCGTTCAGCCGCATGAACACAATCAACAGAGTTGCAGGGCAACGCGTGAATTATCATTCTTGAACATTACACTCCATTGTTGTTAACTGAAGTCAGTCGCAAAGGATTAAAGACGGTTTCGTCAGTTGCTTTTAGTTCAGAGATTCACTCCTTGGTCCATCCTTATCTAAGTGTGTTGTTTGCATATAATGCACCCAAAACTTACGCTCGAAATATTCGTTCACATAGCCGGTTGCCAGTAGTTCCCAATGGACGTGAGTAGCAGGTGGTATTAGTTCTGTTCCATCCTTTCATAGTGGAATACCGTTTTAGGTGCATTCCTTTCAAATATCAAACCGTGCTTTTCGACACGACAGTGCACTGCTGCGTCGAAAGACCATCTACTACATATGGCTCGTTTTTTCTTCCGTTTGAACGCGAGACACAGTAGATGCTGTCAGAGTAGACATTACAGGGGTTGACTGCAGGAGAACACCACCCCCCAGTGAAACCTGAGTTGGCATACTACCGTTTTGTTCCGGTCATTTCAAAACACTGGGCTTCAGGACTGAATGATCCACACCAAGACGGTAGCGTATCACAGTGGCATAGAAATCAATCTGGACACTTTGTCCTGTTCTGTTGAATACTCTCAGTTTTGGTTGTCCTCTTGCGTTGTATACCCTTTTACCCACTTCTCCGTGTGTGTTCTTTGCCATCATTACCAGGACATTGGAGCACTGCCTACCATTGATTCACTGTGGTCTGAACAAGCTCGAGTGATATAGTCAAGCAACGTGGCTGAGGGAAAACACGCATCCCCATTTTTCAGGGAGGTATAGCCAACTTTTTCTAGCCTTAATCGATTAGAAAGCCTGTAAACTTAGGTCCTCCTGCTATACTGGGACTTTAGTGCGACGTTTCCATCTACACTCCTTCTCCTTCTGATTTTGTCAGTTCCGCTTGTTTTAGATAGCTCTGCAGAGCAGTATCGATCCAATTTCTAGGGGTATCTAAAATTGACAGCGTGACAAGATGGCATCAGGACAAGTGAAACTGTTATCTAATTATCTTGAAGTGTTTAATATATAACTTGGGTGACGATCGGACAGTTGAAATAGATTGTCAAAGACACTAGATCCACACATTAAGCTTTGATTGCACAGATATTGTGTGTGAGCTTCGAATCTACTTGCCGTACGTTCATATGGGGTGTATAAAAAATGCCGTACCCTTTTGGTAGCATAGAACATTGAACTCCGGCTAAAAAGCGTTACCTACTGAAGCGAGATTTTGTTCAAGTAGTCAGATTACCGGTATTGATTTGAGGGACGCAGTTACTATCCAGACAGTAAGGCAGAAACATTGTTTAGCAATCAATCGTTAACACCGACACAGTGGAACAGCCGTGATGTTGTGCGTAACACATGTGGATTTCTTTGTTTTTATGCCACACTCTAATTAGGAGGCAAGCCACATTGTTGATCAATACCACCACAGTAGCAAACAATATGGTTGCCACCTATTTCTCTTATTTGTTTACTACCAACTCCATTCAGTCAAGGCTTTCACTCGTTTCTTTGTCGTACGGACTGGTTCAGCTTTATTCACTCCTGAAAGCACGAGTCAAATGAAACTCGATGTCCGTGGTCCGGTTATACTTTTGTATATTTGTTACAAAGTTGTATCATCGTACACTTGTCCATAGTTAAACAGTTGGACTCTAAGTGTAACGATATGGTGGTTTCATCCTGCAGTTTCGGGAAAAGAATGTGAATTCTAACTATGACGATAGACTGGAGGAGTGGTTGTGGTTGTGACTGACTGTTGTCACTAACAGCCCAAGCATGTATTGGAAATTGACGATAATGCGTAATTCATCGGTTGCAGATGCTTTCAAGATTCAGAAAACGCAGTGTGGTGTAAAGATAATGATCACGGAGCAACCCACTCACTTGTTTGGAGGCTCCTCTGAGGATGACCAGTGTCAATGTGGTCAAATCATCTGCCAAAGAATGTGGTTATATCTGCGCCATAATATCCGTTAACAGACGCTTATTTTTGTGGTGATTTTGAACCTTAATTCATGGAATGGTTCTTAAACACTCTTTACCATGGATATCACAGAGATACTCGTATCAAGAATGTCCATAAAGACAACAAATGTGGCTTCACCTGGTATACGACAGTTAGTCGTCACTCAGAGTCCAGTTTACTCTGTGATGCACTAGACACGAGTAATTATGCGCAGAACGGTAATGATGTTAGACTGTTTATACGGCAATCAATAAATTCATTATTACAAGGACTGTTCCCGTTTCGATAAACTTCCGGGTTCGTGTGGGTCATACGAAGCTCGAGATTCCTCATTTAAATGGTAACGGTTTGATGCGATTTGATGAAACCGCGTTACACGCACGACATGACGGGGGAATAATGACGACCACCCGCATTCTGGAGAAGCCGGGGATGACGCAGCCCAGGCTGCTCCAGCTAAATGGCAGACGCTCATGCAATGCTACTGAATTCGAGATTGTTCGAATAAAGTTACTGGCAGAGAGCAGAACACACATATCTAAACTCGGGATATCTCGTTAATGTCTTAAAGACAGTGGCTGAAACACTGCCAGTTAAATGAAGAAAAAAGTTTGTAGTCACTCGTGGGAATTTTTTTGTATGCACGCCTCTAAATGTGCTTGTGATGAAAGGGGACAACAAAGCTCCGAGGATCTGTGGTCGTTACCGAATAGCGCCAGACTTACTGTTAGGAGGATGTGTTGCAAGTACAGCAGAGCTGCATGATTTCATGGAATCGTTTAGCTATCGTCACCATTTTTCTAAAATCGGTCTTTTTAGTTTCTATTCGTGAGTTATTTCAACATGTCAATAGAAGTTGCTACTGTCACGGAGACCTTCCGAATGGAATCCCTCTAGTGTGAACTGTACGCTTCACCGGGCACGTTCTAGTCTGCTCATGGCTATGCTAATGGCTGACTATCTGGAGAAACTGCTCATCAGGGTGACATAATGGATTCTGACGAGAGGAGCAGCGGACACGACTAGAAGCTGTTGGCAGTGCTTCAATGCTTTGTTGACGTCATCGAGCAAATAGGTAGACGAATAGGAATTATCCGAATCAACACTGTACCTGATGAGTGTTTACCATACTCAACCTAATATCGACCTCTAATCAGCACGGAGACGCTTATGACTCAGGACAGTCTACGATCACTCTTTTTTGACTAGATATGAACTGCTGCAAATGAACCAGGTCCAATTGACCTCATGCATCGTATTTTGGACCTACCAATGCCGTTATTACCCTCTTAATAGAAACTTACTGCGGAAATCTCAGGTGTTTTGAAGTAAAGGCTGTACAAAAGCTAGTTTTCCTTCTCGGTCTTCTCATTCCTAGTTCGATGACAAGATGAAGTGGAAATGTTTTTAGACAAAGAAGAACACCCTGGTGACAGTTTGAGAGTCTGTTTTCGTACATGGTAATTAGTATTCCGGTTCTGAATCATTGCTCATCATCATACTCCAAGGCATATTTTCGTTCAGCACAACTTGATCTCAAGGTCAACCACTGCCGTGACTCGGTGATGATAGTCTACATAACCAGCTTCTTACTGAAATATACAGTTGGTTAGATATGCAAATCCCTTAAAAGTACGTTCTGTCTCGGCATTCAGGAGTTGCTGCCCCCGAGGCTTGCCGTCTAATTTTCCATCATATTGTCAGAACAGAAGGTACGCAAACGCAAATTCCGGGACTGTGAAAGTGGCTCTCAAAAAAAAGACAACAGTCGCCAGTGAACAATTAGCAGTTTGTTTTGCTGGTGATGCTGAACTTCTGAGAGAATTTCCTTCGGATCAGATGAACCAGTTACAAATTTGGTGGTACTTAAGAAAGGCTAGATTTAAGCAACTAAACGAAGTAGACGACAACAAAACATGGGTCAAGCGTATACAGACAATGGTAACTACTGGGCTCCAATTAATAATTACAACAGATCGGGGACATGCGAACAACCACACAGAAATGAAATCAATTTAGTCTGCCAGATAGGTTTGTCAGGGTGTCAACCGCTTCTGTGGGAGGGAGGTGAAAAAATCACAGTCTTACTCTGTTAATATTGTCGTCTCATCCAGTCATCCGTGCAAGTCAGTTCAATGGATCCAAGACCGGTTGCCTTGTACCAGGGAGTTTAGCCCCTTCCGTTCTGTTTACGACCTATTTGTCTTTCACAATTTCGGTGACATCTGCAACCAGTCGCTCCTGTATAATTCAGATCTTCGTCTATTTACCCTAAATTTTTCCGGATTAACTTCATCACCTGTGTTTAGCGTCGTAGTTGCGAGTGCACTCATACTACTGCTGACCAGTCCTCAACAAATTCCACGACTTGATCCTTACTGACTCCTGCTTTAAATGTCCCGGCGACGTAGTGTAATTTCTAAGCTTCAGCCGGAAGGACAAACCACAAGTTTTGATCACTAACTGTTCGGTACCCTGAAGAATTGCATTTGTTCTGCAAGCTCTAAGAGACCACAGGCTCTGATGATCTTCGTAAGCAACTTCCTCGGGCAATAACAATGTAGCACGTTACATATCCAGAAAGTTTTCGGCTATTCTTTCTAGGTCTAAACGTCTTCAGTCCTATTGTGGTGGATTGTCAGGTCGGAGGTGCGAGTT
>QNGE01008383.1:0-17359 GCA_008508345.1 Paragonimus westermani
CTAGCATTCTCCCTAGCGCATGGAAAGAGGCGACGGTCACACTCACATTTAAAGTGGGTGACCGGTACTCTCCGTCTAGCTATCGGCCAATTAGCCTTACTAGCATATCGTGCAAAATAATAGAACGCCCAGTAAAGCGCGCCATACCCAATCACTAACCAAATAATCTTTTCTCTTCCACCCAGCATGACTTCCTTCCTAATCGGTCATGCAAAACAAAAATGCTTATTTTCATGGATAGCCTGATGGTCCGGTTTCTGTTACCGGAGTAGAGTCTACGATAGTCCTTTGCTTTCCCCAAGGCTTTTGACCATGTCCCATACGGTCCTCTGAAACACAGAGTGTAAGTCTATGATATTCAAGGAGAGGTTTTCCGGTGGATTGCCTCTTTTATTGATGAAAGAACTTTCAGAGTTAAGACCGGATCAGACATATCGTCCCCCTCTTTCATTTCTGCGGGAGTTCCTCATTTACATCAACGACCTCCCAAACAATATTTCCAGTAACGCCCTCTTATACGCACACGACCTGAAAATCTGGAATGCCACTGATCCCAGTGCACTACAGATTGATCATGATGCGATCAGGCGCTGGTCGGACGATTGGAGTCTCCCACTAAACGACAATAAATGTGCTCATATGTCACTCGGTGGATATTCTCACAATGCCTTCATGATTCGTAACGCATCTAGCACAGCAGATATCATGAGAATCGATCTGGATAAAGATCTAGGCAACTGGTTGTCGTCTAACTTGCTCTCCACGTATCCCCATGAGATGGCGGCAGAAAGGGGATTTGCCGCTCTTCTGATGAATAAACGCACTTTCCCTTTCAAACGCTTTACGGGATTCATGTAAGACCGCTCCTCGAGTATGCCAACCAGGTGGTGTATACCGGCCTGAAGAAAGAAATATTAACTGTTGAGCGTGTCCACCGCGCGGCTACCAAGGTGGTCGCGGGCCTGAGTATTATTACTTACGAGTCTCGACTTGAAATTCTTGATCTGTACCCACTTGAATTTTGAAGACTCCGCGGTGATTTAATACTCACACACTTCTTGAGAGTAGGTCATGTAGAACAGTTCTGCACTGTAGCGAATAGTGACGGCCGACGAGAACATAATAGGAAGTTTTTCAAGCTTCGTCCTTGAACATTTCTTAGGCAGCTTTTCTTTTCTTACGGGGTTATTAACTATTGGAACAGCCTTTCTTCTGAGGTCATCAGCAGCGCTTCTAGGGATCCTTTTGAAGTGTTGCTTGATTCTCATTTATCTAAAATTGCATTATGCCAGTAATCTCACTTCGCCCTTGGTGTTGACTGTAATCCCCAAGAACGGTGCTACAACCTGTTTTCAATGATCGTCTTCCAGATCAACTCACTTCCGCCGACACTGAGTAAGGAAAACCGATTAGATCCGGGAAATTTGGGCACCCGCCTAGAACCCGCGTGTCAATCGCTGAATTGTTGAATCGCTGAATGCCTCCGTGAACAAACACAATGCGTAATTGACTTATCACAATGCGAGCTGTTTGGATCACACGCCAATGTTTCTCCCAGCCTTATGTTAACGAGAATCGGAAGTCACAACAGGAACACGGCGAGAATGAGAACAAACTTTATTTATTGATTTGCTCACCGTTCACAGGCGGAATTCAACGCAACAAATGAAGGTGCTAGGAAGTCGAACGTGAGAGAACCCTTAGCACAACCACGCGACGACCACCAGAGAGGATGAATGTCAACAGAAACCCCAGTCGACCTTCAGAATTCAAACAAGCGTCAGACTGGTTGAGTGGCGTTCCAAACGGCAATAGATAAAACATTGTTATCTTTATGAATGTAGCTTACATTAGTGAAGATGGCGCGAATTCACTGTACAGCTACGAGTAAAGCTGCGACCATCAAGGCAGCACGCTAACTTTGATGTTTGTGGTTTTTAATAAATTTGCATTCACAAGATAGTGTGAACAGGTACGGTGGTACTAGTAGAGAAATTCTCATGTTGCAGGGAGTTTAGGATTTTGGGGACGTCAAAGGTGGTCTCACTACTGATGTGTTTAGTGAAGTAATGTGACGCCTAGCAAGCATGATATAATGTTTTTGTACATTTGGACTGATATGGAAAAGTAATGAACCAGCATATCCTTCTTCTCTTTTCATTACTCAATTCGGCAAGTTGGAAGTGCATGGTAGTCGACGAACTTAGAAGAAATGAATATTAATAATATCAAAGTGGTCTATGGGTCGTTGAGAACAGCAATTCATGTCACCATCGCAACTCAACAACCAGCGTGAAACTGACATTCACAAGACCGTGGTGAGAAAAGGAGGCGTTTCATTTGTGAGATTTTTCCTTCAGATGACCGTGTTTGTAGTGCCTCAAGTACTAGCTGTTTCCCAACAGCATTTCACTCAGGGGAACGTGAAACGTTGTTCAGTGTGCTAGATGTTTTGAAAGAATTGGTGTCAAAATATGAGGTTCTTAAGAGGGAACCTGCAGCACTATTTCGGAGTATTGTTCTCTTCCTGACGTGCATAGCATGTTGTTGACTACACTCCGTGAACGCACTTCGAAGGTGACACCTGATGGAAAGTAAGCTTATTTTGATTCCTGAACTGCCTTGTCGCACTTTTCGATTGAAACATCACTAAGGAATGACAATGAGGTCACTGCTCAGTCGAGCAGTTATAATGTTAAAACTTTCAACTCCTCGAAGCTTCAGTTAAGAACCCAACTATTCCCCCAGAATGTTTGGACCCATCACTACCACTCGCTTCTTGGTCGGATCTCTTGTTCGTTAAAAAAAACCCTGCAATGTGAACCATTGCTTGTCTGGTCTGGTCAGTGAACTGTCTAATCTGGAACCACACAGTGTCATCATCAATGACCTTAGGCCCAACAAGAATCTGAACAGTATTAGTGTCATTTGCGATCTGCCAGAGAAAGCACATGCAAAAAAGAAGCCACACTGCACTGGATAAGCCATTTATGACCGTTGTACTCAGAAAGGTGTCCACATCGACCATAAAGTTACCTATTCTTTGAGAGACTGTCCTGATTGTGTGGACGAATTGTTCTGATATGCCAGGAAGCACATGTAATCTCCATTCAAAGCACCACTTTTGAAAGTAACACGTCACTCATCCAATGACTGTGTCCAAACCGTCTGCCATGGTACGAGAGCTGATGTTATTGTGGCTAAAATCGCCTTGTCAAACAAGGGTGCAGTTGCAACTAGATAAATTTGAAAGCGTTGATTTACATAACCGCACGTTACAGTGTACCCATCAAAGACTCGAAAAAAGTGCATCCAGAATGGTCAGAAAACGGAAACACTGTGAGTGTAGGCGGATTCGCCTACGTGTCGGAATATGGGGGAGCATCACTAAAGAGAACTCCAAATTTTTCTGGCCTATTTACCGGGATCTATGTATATGCGCATCCTGTTCTTTGCGGAGTTTTACCAGGGCAGGGAAATTCATGCCTGCGTAAGTTCATTCATTAGTTTTCCCATATCTAAGGAGCAAAGGCAGCGACGTACTATGTCCGCTCATTTGCACATTTGGCGCACGACGTCGCATATCACGGCGAACTCGATAGGTTTCCAACGTTTCTTTTCGAGTCGCACATTTAACACTTCAGGCGATTGCTACATTTCTCTTGTATACTTGTGGAAACGTTGCATCTGAGAGAAGGGGCACACTATGGTCAAGGTGGTTGTGAGTGATCAGCTGCTGCATGAAGAATACTACAGAAACCAATGCAGAAACCAACAGTTGCGTCCTGATAAGGACATTCTTTCAGGCACATGTGATACTCAGAATCAGGGACTTCGAACAGCCTTAGGCATCGTATGTGAATTGAAACCTCCCACACAAGTAATAAGGAGAAGATCGGGTACTGGTAGCAGTAAGCAGTTGTTATTCATGAGCCGAGACGCCGAATTTATGGATGTACAACAGTATTCAAGAAATCACAGTCTGTCACTGGCTGATCTCATTAGCACATGCAACATCATAATTTGTATGTTAATTGGTGGAATATGGAACAGATGAATTGGCGAGTAACGGAAGGCACAACACTGAGACCGTTCGTCTAATCCCGATGGTGTATTCTTAACGCGATATTTGGATTGACGTTTGTCAGATCTTCTGTTGTGTCGGGGTTTGGATAATCGGTGAATCGAGATTTCTGCCACAGCACCTCTCTCTCTAGCGTAATAATTGCGCAAAACCTGCCACACGTTAGTGTGGACAGTAACACTGGTGACTAAGACCAACCTATTCTGTGTTGTAAACGTTTCCCAACTAATACTCGTCCTTGCACGCATCGCATTGCATCATCTACGTCGTTACGTATTTGGAGTCGTGACAATAATGATTGAGTTTAGAACCTACTTCTCTGTGCTGTACACTGCAAATGTTTTTCTTCACACTCCAGTTCCCCTGTCATTGCACTTTTACACACGTATAACGGGACACCATTGAGGATTAATTGCTGAACGATGTTCGTCACCATTTTTTCTGTTGACGTGATCTGTCGTACTTTCACTTAACAAAAACCTCTTAACATTTCTATACGGTCGGAAGGAAAATTTACCGCGTCGGAGAAACATAGGTCAACGGCAACAAGAATGTTGTCTTCAGAAGCAGCAGATGGTTGGATACTATCAGGAAGGTGGCCATTAATCCAATACCTAGATGTTCGTGTTGTGGGTTTGCACAGAAGCACTTGCAGCCGGAGTCGAGCAGTTCGAAATTACCAGCTACCACACGAGTTATCACAAATAAGTGAAATCACTTCATATCAGATGCAGCAACAGTATATTGCAGAAAATGTATGAGAAGTAGAACTGCATCATATATCGAGTAACTCGGTTCCCAGCGAAGATACAAGAGTGAGCAACCACAGTTTCCAGACAAAGACGGTGGTGAAGATAATAGAAAAGAAGGAAAGCATCATTCGGCGCTCGTTGGCCATTTAGTTACGCCATTCAGCTCCGGTGGGGCACATATCAATATGGCATGTCCAAACCCCATAGGTAACACTAGGTATGATGTGCAACTCATCTTTGTTAATTCCGGCCGTCTAGTGGTTGTTTGGGCAACATTTAATTTGTTCGAAACGTCTATCGATAGGCTGGATACAGGATAGTCGCGTCTGTAAACAACGAGCGTCTATAAATTCTGAGCCCGTTGAGCGGTCGATTCGGATCCAAAAGGGAAGACGGTTTTATTTGCGAGTTTCTTGTTAACATGGTGCTGAGGCACATGCAAATTATTATAAACCAAATGGAGGGAGATAACAACGAGCATCGATACTGAATCCACCAAATATACAAGTTCCGAAAATAACGGTTAATATGGATATGATCAAATGCAACAGCCGTGTAATGACGAGGCGATCAATCGCGACTGAGACCGGGACACATATAAACAAGGGTCAAGCCCTGGGTAGTAAGGCAGATAAAACCATGCGACAACAAGTTCACACAAGTAAACGATATCAGAATCAAATAATACATCAAGATTAACACTCGCGGGGAAAATAATTTGTCACGCGCGTAACTTGACTGGTCGTGTTGTAACGCAGCGTGCTGTCGACGCCATTTTCGTTTCCGTTTGTGTAAGTCGTGTGCATGTCTTACTGGGCCTTTGGCTCACGCTTGTTTCTGTTATCTCCTTTTACAGGACTATCGTTGGAACCCCCAATTTTGAAGGACGCAGTCCCCCGGGGTCTCCAAGTTGCACAAAGTGGGTTCGAAATCAGTTGGTAGTGCACAGACAGTCGATCATGTCTCAATGCGACGTGTGGGCAAAGTCTTGCCGTCAATAAAACGAAAGTGCAGTGCTAAATAGTTGAGACATTTAGTAAAACAATCCATCAAGGCCTCAACGGCTAAAAACACTAATTAAAGTAACGATTTAATATTGCGAGAATGCTTCCACAAAGTTTCACCCCGACTTCGATGAGCTACCCGATGGTAATAAGTTAGAAACGAACAAACAATGCAGTACACTTTGTATACTACCACGACCGAAGAAGAAGAAATGTTACAGCCACTCAGAGTTCTACATGTAGCATGCGGATCGGAAAAGTGAAGAATTTTCAAACCAGCGAACAAAGGGAAAACAATTGGTTTAAACCAATATGCTTCAGTAGGAAGTGTCAAACTGTACAAGAAAGTACTAACAAAATTATGCCACTTTAAGAGGTCACCATGGGTTTCTCTCCAGAAGGCCGGTAGGGTAAACAGGGTCCCTCGTCACACAGTATAGGCACGCAATAGAGGGGTTAACAAAATTTAACGTTCATTGCCAGATAAGCGTCCAGTTGGTAGGAAGTACAGCAGGATAACGGAGGGAATAGTCCATAGAGTGGTCGGTCGCAAGCTAGTGGAGTGCTGTTTGGGTCAGTTATTTAGATTACTTAATGAGTAGTGTGACAGATTTATGATTTTAGATGAGACCCAATCGTGAAATGTCAGGGCTTCGGCTGGATTCGAACTAGCTACAGACACAGCATGCCTCAACGCCACAAGTGCTCTACCAGCTGACCTACGGAGCCCCACCAGGAGCTGGTAGAGCGCTTGCCGCGTTGAGGCATGCTGTGTCTGTCGCTGGTTCGAATCCAGCCGAAGCCGACTTTTCATAGCTCGGTCTCATCTTAAATTATTTGAGTTATTTAGTCTTTGGTGCACATCTATCGCGGCGGGCTACCCGACCCCAAAAGACTCACAAATGAGAAAAATGAGGAGGTAGGTTAACCCAGTGCTGAATGAGGTTGTCTCTCCAGTGAAAGGTCCCAAGGTCTCTACAGCTGAGACATCAACAACGGAAATGACTTATGTGGTGTTGAACATTAAACGTGACAAATGTAATGTATTTTGTTTGTGTTTCCTCACGGAAACGTCAGCTGTACAAAACCAGCAAGCATAGAGATTCATAAGATCGATCGAGTCGACGCATAAGACGAACGACCTACTAAAGACATTTCCGCCGTTGGCTGAAAGATTAATAGGGATGGTGGTATTTATTAATGAGTGAGTTACTCACTGGTTGAGAAGACGGGTTAGTGGATGGAAATGATGTGGTGATCGGTTCTGAAGGTTGATGAGACTGTTGAGAAAACCCTTGCAGAGTCTGGGAATCGAGACTAGTCAGATGACCTAATACCAACTTCACAGCATCCGGGAAATTGTAAATAAAGAAGCTCTCAGCTTGATTTGACAGGTTCAGCTACTAATCGGTTCGACTTGTGCCCTGGAACGGAAGAAGGCCTGGACAAGTGGATCTGTAATGTATGACGAATGGATGTGAATGCGGTCACCATTTGGGCCTGGTTACTTACATCTCCCAACAGGGCAACAACCCGCAATATAAAAAACAACAGAATTCACCAAAACAACATCATCCAGACAAATGGTCGGAAAAAATCGTCTTAAAATCAAGTCGTAGTGCGTAAGACAGCAACAACGCCCAATGGGTTAAAATGTACATAATTAACTGACTAGAAGATTGCGTGACGTAAAATAGGGATGCACATTTTGTGAGTAGCTCAGAAAAACTGGTAAAGATAAGTGAGAATTTCATTTTGAAAATTACTGTCTAAGGCCGATGTTGTTTTCATCAGTCCGTCAGTTTCTTTGATTATGTTATTGATCAATGAACACTTTATTTCATCAGAGTTTTATTGGCACATCTTCCTAATCTATGTCATATTTTGTTCCTACACCGTATCTTCCCCTTCCCTATCCAACTAATTCCCTCACATATATCGTTATTCTAATCGACCCTTCCGTTCGTTACATTACAGACCACATGCTACGTTTTCTGGTTGATTACAGCTTTCCCATCCAGCGTTGTCTTTTCACTCCCTCGGTTACTCCCATCGGACCTATTTGCTACAATTTTATCAACCAGAAAATAATGAAACGCCCCCTACGACCGGATCGATTTGATGCTGATCCAAACGCTATGGACATTAGTGACGTCTGGGAACACTGGTTATATACTTTTTCCAATTTTCTCGAATTGATTGCCTCTCATACCCCTGACAAGCTGAAAACACTTATACATTTTGTGTCCCCCACCGTGTACAAATTCATCTCTCACTGTACCGATTATGATTCTGCTATCACCACTCTCCATTCTCTCTACATACAACAAAAGAATGAAATTTTTGCACGCCACCTTTTAACAACTTGTAAACAAACTCCCAATGAAACTCTTGACCAGTTTATGCAAAAACTCCGCAATCTTGCTAAAGATTGCAATTTCAAAGCTGTCAGCGCAGAGAAAAATCAACAGGACGCCATCCGCGATGCGTTCATAAGTGGACTCTTATCCAACTCGATTCGCCAAAGATTGCTCGAACACAAAACCTTAGACGCGAAAACCGCTTACGACCAAGCGAAAGCTTTAGACCTGGCCCAGCAACAATCGCATTCGTTCGCCCAATCTCAGTCTCCGATTTACAATACAGCTGCTACCGACACCTCACAACATACTGCCGAGAAATCCAACAGTCACTGCGAAATTACACTAGCTGCAGCCCGAACTAACTGTTTCTTCTGTGGCTATGACCGACACCCTCGCCACAAATGCCCAGCCAGAGATTCGGTCTGCAAATCATGCGGAAAACGGGGCCACTACCAAGAGGTTTGCCGCTCGGCTACACATTCGAAACACACGGCATCAATTTCTCCGTTCCTCACCTCCTCTGTCATCTCGGTTGCAGCTCCAAGCAGCCTTACCAAGGCTATCACTGAAGTGGTAATCAATGGGATAACCTTACAAGCACTGGTTGACACAGGGAGCTCAGAAAGCTATGTTTCTGAAGCGGTCATACTCCGAAATCAATGGACCAGACTGCCATCAAGCAACCAAATTGTCCTGGCTTCCACACAAATAACCAGTAGCACCAAAGGCCACTGTATTGTTTCATTATTCCATAAAGGTACATTTTACAAAGATGTTAAATTGTCCATTCTTCCCAATTTGTGCGCTGACGTGTTATTAGGGCATGACTTCCTACAGCGACACAGATCTGTGGAAATATCTTTTCAGGGTATACATCCCCCATTTTCGCTATGTGGTCTAGCTGCTGCTACTCTTCCAACTCCCTCTCTTTTCACTCAGCTCGATCCCTCTTGCCATCCAATCCGTACTAAGTCAAGACGACACAGTCACCACGATGAGGTTTTCATTCAGGCCGAGATCGAAAGAATGTTAAAAGACGGCATCATCGAACCTTCGCGATCACCGTGGCGTGCACAAGTCTTGATCACTACCAACGATCGCCACAAACGTCGCATGGTCGTCGACTATAGCCAGACTATTAATCGATTCACCCACCTGGATGCCTATCCCCTCCCTCGTATCGATGATATGGTAGAAAAAATTTCGCACTTCTCTGTTTTCAGTACGCTGGACCTCCAGAGCGCTTATCACCAAATCCCCATAAACAAAAGCGAAAGACAATATACCGCATTTGAAGCGTGCAACGGTCTATACCAATTCTGCCGCATACCTTTTGGAGTGACCAATGGTGTTGCATGCTTCCAGCGAGCGATGGACGAGCTGATCCGTCGAGAAACGCTCATGGGAGCCTTTGTCTATGTTGACAATATTACTGTATGCGGGAAAGACGCAGTTGATCACGAAACTAATCTCAGTCGGTTCCTGCAAGTAGCTGATAAATACGGACTGACATTAAATCGAAGCAAATGTGTTTTCGCTGCCAAAGAAATTCGTCTGTTAGGTTACGAAATATCCAAAGGATCCGCGAGGCCAGATCCCGACCGGTTCGAGGCGCTAATCAAGCTGCCTGCACCTGGAAACTTGAAAGCACAGCAAAGAGTGGTAGGAATGTTCTCATACTATTCCCAGTGGTTTTCCCACTTTTCAGATAAAATCCACCCGCTGATTAGCAACAAAAGCTTTCCCTTACCCAACGATGTACTTACTGCCTACGAATCTCTCAAATCCGAACTAGTTCAAGCCTCACTCTTTTCCATCTCCAGAGATATTCCCCTCGTCGTTGAAACGGATGCCTCAGATATAGCCATCTCCGCTACACTAAATCAGAGTGGCCGCCCCGTGGCTTTTTTCTCACGCACTCTCTCTGCAACCGAACGAAATCATTCCGCCGTTGAAAAGGAAGCTTACGCAATTATTGAAGCCATCCGGAAATGGCGACATTACCTGATTGGAACACACTTCAAGCTGCTAACCGATCAACGTTCTGTTGCCTTTATGTATGACACTAAAATTGCCAGTAAGATCAAAAATGACAAAATTCAACGTTGGCGGATCGAACTATCTCAATTCTCTTATGATGTTGTCTATCGCCCTGGTACTGATAATCCCGCGGCCGATACTCTATCTCGAGCCTTTTGTGCATCATCTCTTTCTATCGACTATCTTAAAAAGCTCCATGATTCTCTCTGTCATCCTGGAATTACTCGTTTGTTTCACTTCGTTCGAACAAAGAATTTGCCGTTCTCTCTAGACAATGTCAAATCTGTTCTTCAACAATGTTCTGTGTGTTCCCAATTAAAACCGAAATTCTACACCCCCTCTAATAGTCATTTAATTAAAGCGACACAGCCTTTTGAACGTCTTAGTATTGATTTCAAAGGACCGATTCCCTCTTCCACTCGCAATCACTATATACTAACTGTAATTGACGAATTTTCCCGCTTCCCATTCGCTTTTCCCTGTCCAGATATGTCTGCATCCACCGTCATTACCCGATTAACTGACCTCTTTTCCATGTTTGGAATGCCCTCATTCGTTCACTCCGATCGGGGATCTATGTTTATGTCGCAGGAGTTGAGACAATTCCTTCATGACCGCGGTGTGGCCACCAGCAGAACCACCAGTTACAACCCACAAGGCAACGGCCAAGTTGAAAGACTCAATAGAACACTATGGAAAACTGTTTCTCTCTGCCTGCATTCCAAAGCACTGAACATTGACCAGTGGGAATACGTGCTTCCGGACGCGTTGCACGCCATCAGGTCGTTGCTATGTACTGCTACCAATGCCACTCCTCACGAACGCATGTTTCTACATAATCGGAAATCGTCCGCAGGAACTAGTCTGCCTCAGTGGCTCGTTACGCCCGGACCAGTACTATATCGGAAGAATGTCCGGACCTCCAAATACGATCCCTTAGTAGAAGTTGAACTGTTGGAGAGTAACCCCGAATACGCACACATTCGTCTTCCAGATGGCCGTGAGGAAACTGTATCCCTTCGCCAACTGGCTCCTTTCAGAAACACATCTGAACTACCACAGACCATTTTGTCAGACCCCATTCCAAACCCTTCTATTGTCGACACACCCTCCGTCATATCAGACACAATAGAAACTACTGGAATACCAGAAACAAGCGCTGAAGATCTTATCTCCAAGCAGCAAAGAGTTAGACCTTATTCACTTCGAAATCGTGAGGCCTGAACTTGCTTCACAGTTTTGCTATTATCGTTGTTCTAAGATAACCCACTTCATACGTTGGACATTTAACTCCTAGTAATCCACCTTTACTTTAAATAGTTTTTTTTTCATGGCGGAAGAGAATGTCATATTTAACTATACCCTTCTTGGCCTAGCCATGAAATTCTTTCCGGTGGATTCGAGGTTCAGCTGGTAAAATTATCAATTCAAACTTACATGAAATAATTATTGCACGACTACTATTCAAAGCATACTCATTTGCTTGCACATTCATCCATATTAATTTTTTCCCATTCCGTGTATGATCTAAAATGTGGCAATCACCTCAAGTGTATATTTAAAACAAAAACATTTTTAACAATCTTCTTCAACATTTTTCATATAATCGCAAATGAACGTGAGAGGAATTCATTTATGTTTGGACAGCTGAAAGTGGAACGCTTCCAGTCATGTTTTTAGTTAGCCCACAGACAAGGCAAATAAAAGTCAATAACTAAACACCTCAACTAATTACTGACGGGCTTCTAATGTTCTGTTAAAAAGTACAAGCAAGAAATTTTGCTCTAAGATCAACACTCTAATCCCTTGTACAAATGTTACTCAATTGTATGAAATATAGGTTATGGACTGTTCTAACGTTTCCAATAGGTGGATATGTATTGTTCATTCTAACCAGAAAAATAGACGACACATACAATGTATGCTCCCAAGAAAGAAAATTAAAGCTCGCCTATCAACTCGAGATAATAATTTCCATCGCTGTTTGTTGTACCAATCCACAACTGTTATAATTTCTTCACTTTGTTTAGTTAAGCAGTTCTTTATCTTTTCCAACATTGCGTATTCTCAAGTCACGTGTTGTTTTCCACATGGATAGTTTCTCGAAAGTGGAAAACAAATTATGGCCGAACAATTTGCCTGTTACATGTCTTCACTAGTTATCACAAATGTGTCGGCGTCTCATACTAGTCATTTGGTGTGATTACGTAGTCGGAGCGTAAGAACCAAAGTTTGTGTTCAGGCACATGCTTCGGTTAACTTCGATGGATGACGACCGATGATGCTATACAGTGAATTCTGAGCATGTGTTTGTGTGCGCGAGTTAAGCAATTTTATTGGATTTTTGTGTTGGGATCCAACGATATAGAGGCTTGGATTATGGACATGTAATTCCCATTGGTTTTCTGTCATGCGCGCTTCTTGAATGCACGATCGCCTGTTTGACGTCAAGAAATTGAAGTGGTGACCAACAGATTGTTCATCATAGGTCTACCTCACTTCGAAATCTAGGCCATTTTTGACTCAGAGCAATTGCGCGTGGAGCGTTCAAGGGCTAAAGTAGTTACGATATTCTGAAGGTTGTCTTTGTTTGACTCAGTTTCAAGTGCAGTAATTATGATCAGCATAGGGTGGCAGTGAAAACTGGAAACTGTTTTGAATGTCATTTTCTTACTCATAAGTTGATTGTTTTTCCTAGTGTGTGCATAACTTAATGTTGACTCTTCAGTCGTACACAAACCAGTTTCACGCACAAAGTTCTACTCCTCTTACCTCTGCTTTTTAAATAAGAATCTGTTTTGCTCACCAGGGTCCAATGACATTTCAGTCTGAATTCCAGAAGTGCCCGGAATTGGAATCAAGCTGGTTTAAGGAAAATGTGCAAGAATTTTAATTGCCAGTGAAAATAGCTGAGAGAGGAGAATCTATGCCGTCGTAGCTCGACATGAGCACCGCTCCACTACTTGAAGTGCATTACGAAACGCGGAGCAAGCTCAGCGGCTCAAAAATGTTTGGCTACCATAAATAGTAAGTGGGCAATCCCTCGCTGAAATGGTGCTGTTTGCTTACAACATTAGGAGCTGTGTAGCTAATGACAACTAAACGAAGTTTTTCACTGATTATTGAGTCATACCGTGGGTGAACTGAATGTGTGTTCAACAATGAATACAGTTTGGCGCCTCGGATAAAAAGCCGAAGTGGTGAATATGATACCAATGCAGGCAATCTGCTTTGACTGACCAACACTTCTTCAACTGCTCACCATAACACGCGTTGGTTTTTGTAGTACGACAAGATGTTCGGTTAGATAAACGGACCCCCAATATCGACTTTGTGATTCCATAAAAAACACTTCCAACAAGTTCTTTTACATGCTGAACAACCGAGTAGCTTAACGATCTTCGCACTATCAGCTATCACCGAGTCTTATACAGGGGTCGTTTTGCCAATCAAGACTGATAGTGGAGTGTGCCAAGATCAACTCTAATTCAGAGTTAACACGAGAAAAAAACATGCACATAATTCAATGTGAAACAAGCTGCAACATCTCCGAAACTGATTGGGATAGATGCGACACCAACACTATATTGTATTAGTATGCATGTTCTCACTTCATAACTTTTGCGCACTTCGGTCCAAATAGACTACGGGAAAACGTGCTACACTACTCCTGGAAAGGTGTTTAGTGAAGATCGCTGAGTAGTCATTATCAGTAAGACCTGCTGGACATCACGTGTACCACACTATGTGGTTGCACGTGCTCCGGCGTTTATTTCAACGTGCGATCGCAAACAGCACATTTTGGGGAGAGATCTCAACGTGGTAAATTGGGTACCTTTGAAAATAGGTCAGTGATAATTGGCCCTTCCTTTTATATAATTTGCATGCAATGCAATATGCAATTGCGCAGGAACCAAATATCTCGCATACTGAAATTTGTATTCGTGAGTGTACCTTAGAAAATCTAGCAATTTATGGTTATAACCTAGACAAGAGAAGTACGTTAAGTGTTGCACAGCTCTCTAATCACGTCCCCACACATGAAAACGATAACTAACTGGAGCCAAGCTGGAGGTGTTTATACTTGGGTTTATCTGTTAGTAAGTTGCGTGCTTACCGTATATCCACCGGTTCATCATGCCAGTTTGAAGGAAACATTTACCGGACATTTTTTAAGCAGTATATCAAGATATATTAAGTGGATGATATGAGGTGGTTTAACCTTACTTTCTCAACTTATAACATTTTCAAAAATGTGCCCAACTACGAATATTCGTTTCAAAGAGGAATAAGCGTCGATATGTACTTGTGTTCTACAGCGCTGAAAAGGTTTGCTAAAAATGGTTGGAATCCCTCTGTGGAACAACTAATCAGTGTTTGTGAAATGAAAACATTTCCGAAGGCTGGAAGGCGTATTCATTGTCAACCATCTTTAAAAGAAATGACTGCAATCAGCCCACTAATTACAGGCTGTTCGCATTGTTGCCAGCTGCATCAAAGGTCATGGAGAGCCTGAGTGACGAGCAGCTACGTGAGAATTTCGTCTGATTTATACTGGTGGGTAAGAACTTACACGGATTTCGATAGAGATCCTCATGCGTCACCAAGTTACTCACAGCTTAAAAATATTCAACAAAGTTGACTGACAGCGGGAACCAGCTAATGTCATTTCTCCAGACTCCCCCAATACCTTCGATTGAGCAGACCACTTAACATTGCAAAAATCGTGATACTAATAATCCGGATAGCCCTTCACTTCTGCAGCTTGCCAGTTAATTCAAATGCCACCACTTTAATATAAAGGTGGACAGATGTTTTCAGGTTGGGCGATTGCGACCAGCGGTGTGTCACAGGGTTCCATACTTGGATCTCTGCACTTTACTTTGAATAGGCTCGAAATTCGGCAGCTTACCTATTCTCCTTCACTATCACTGTGTCATACGGAATCCACCAAACGATCCAGCCGATTGGCAGCTCAAGCAGGACTCACCGATCCGTTCACGCCGGAATCCGCCAACGCCATCAATGTGGGATGGCATTGTATTACGGATAGGTAGTTTGGCAAAATGGAAATTTTCGATGGTGGATTCCATGTGACATAATTGGTTGGGTAGGTAGCTAGGTCTGAATACAAAATTTCTGAGCTACCACCGTGAGTTCGTAGCACAGCTGATAGAGCATTTCTTACGTCTAGTCATGAAGTTTCTATCGCAAGATTTAATCCAGCCAAAGTTCCGATTTCACACAATTGGGTCTCATTTAAATGTGCTTTATGTCAAGCTTTGAAACGTAGCCCAAGATGGCAGGGCAGTGGCAAGTCGGACGCAATAGCAAATGCGCTCAGGTTGAAATGTCCAACAGCACGATGAATAGCGAAGTTGCCTAGCAGGCTGCCATGGTTACCAGCATAATGCTGTGAAACAGGACACAAGCTTCGCAATGGCTTTGCAGATAAGTTGGTAGAGTATATGATGCTGGTTAAAACCCGGCAGAAATCAATAATCTTAGCGATCGGGTGTCCTCTAAATTATCAAGAATGCCAAATTACTTATCGGAAATAAGGCAAATTACACTAGTTATTAAGACGAAACAGACCAATAGAACGATTTAGGAGAGTGCGTCATATAAACCGCTTCGTAGATTTCTCAAACTGAAAAAGATCACGATATTCGTCATGCAAGCGCTGCCATACCACGTATGACGTCGGACATGGAACCTGAGGTGAATAGCTTGAATATGGCTTATCTTGTTGATTTTATGGCATTGATGGTAGCCAAACGGGCATGTAGGTCTAGAGTGCTTGTGACCACATGATTTGCAATTAGTCCGCTGTTGAGCACAGTTTTGATTAGGATGAGGTGATTCAAATGTTACCATTTTTTGACATGTCAACTATTGCTGTTGCTGATGCGTTCGCATTCAAACATTGTTGACCTCATATGACACTACTGGTTGTTCGTTCACTGCAGGTTTAACATCCTGAAATTGTTCATAGAGGGAGCCAGCCGATTGCATGGCTTATTCGGTAATAGCAACTTTTGCTAGGAACAACAGGTGCTGATTACTGCAGACAATGCATCACTTGGTGGAATTTGCAACTTGACACAGCATTTGCATCGTGCTGTTTCAATTGAAAGTTGTCGTGCGAATGCACCAATTTGGCCGAATCTGAAATTTCAAGTTTAACACGTTCAGTGATCTTAGGCAGCAGATGTTTCGAAGAGGTGTATGGGCGTAAAATGAATGAACTGGAAGACGCTATACCTTCAATGATGTCAAGCATCTTTGTCAAAAGCCTTGCGAAGATGCTGTGTTTTTCTCCCTTTCTTCAAATATCTGTTTGTAGCAAATTTATTTTCGAAACGTTCCAAACAATGTTCGGCAAACAGTGAGCTTGACTGAATATTCAGGTTTTACAAAGGACAAAATATCTGTCATGAAAATATCCTGGCCGTGAACCCAGATCTGCTAGTTTGAGATAGGAAATACTGGTCGTTAATTTACTTGGCTCTAGCTCGGAAGCAGGGTTCATGCGGTAGCATTGACATAGCTAGTGGGTCAACAGATCTGTGATGATGATGCGTAATTGCTCGCGTAAATGAACAGGAAAATCACAACGTTCAGCTGTACCTTACAGTTCCTACGTGACTGTGATTGGATTGGCTGGCTGGTCCGAGTGATATGCCTCTGACGCTGAAACAATGGTGGTGACCCTTCTAAAAGCAAGTGTTTGAGTTTGGTAGCAAAATGGAATCTTGCAGTGCGTGGTTGGTGTAACATAATCGCCGGTAACCAGTTACGGCACATTAAATTTGAGGAAGACTCAGAGATTATGGCCAATAGGATGCGTTAAAGTACTAGTTGACCATCACATTTACATTGCCTCTCGAACAAGAAGAGAGGACAGCACGATGGAGCGTGAATGGATGTGTTAGTCCCGGAAGAAAAATAGCAAGTCTACCTTCTGTGAAATGCAGACTCGTGGTGGAGATGGCAGGTAACAGCCCAGGGATTTGATCGGCTTGTAGGAGCATTGTGTGTTCACGTCGATTGGCGACGACGTTTAGAAGAAATTTCATTGTAGCATTTCTCACAGTGCAACGTTCTGTTTAGTCT
>QNGE01008384.1:0-17336 GCA_008508345.1 Paragonimus westermani
GTTTACTCGATTGAATGTTTGAGGAAATTCATAGGGAAGATATCAACTGGATTGTCTTTATTAACCGCTTCGTTTCATAGCTTTTAGGTGACAATTAGGCCAACAACACAAGAAGACCTTTTCCGCAGTTCATGGTGATTTTTAAGCTACAAATTAAGTAGAATCAGATGCCCGACCAGCTAGCCGCGAACAAGGACGGTTAAACCTGAATGAAAATCATTGAGGCAATATTGCTATAGACGGTGAAAATCTACGGATGTGATACGCTGTTGTACAGAGTGGCAACAGACCTCATAACCGGCCGGCCAACCAGAGTGAGTGAGTTACCGGTGAATGTGAGCCGGTAGGTGCACACACACACACGGTCGTCCATTGGGGTCAGGCCACTGTGTTGTCCAAGCTACCCCACTGGATTCGGAGAAACATGAGTGTATCATCTCCAAATGAAGCTATCAATTCCAACGTTTACTCCTGGCACGATCAGCACAAGACGCGTGCGTGAGACGCAACGGATCGTGGCGTTCCACCGGTCCACTATAGAAAGCTGTGACCAGATTGTGCCTGTGTATCACCGCTCGTCCTAGAATAACGCTTAATTTCAATAGGTTGGTGAAAATTGTGCACCGGGAGGTGTCATGAAAGAAGTGTTCTAACTTCATACTTAAGCGAGTAGTACAAAACCCTCATCTTGGAAGATTGTGAAGTTGTTTCCCACAGTGCGACAAATATGAGCTCAAACTAAATGAAAAAGAATCCAACTAGAGTAGTTGGATTGTACCGTCTGTGAAGCGGCTGATTAGCAACTCCAACAAATTAATGGGTACACCGGAGAATTCCTCCGTCAGATGACGGGCAAATGAACGTTGTGGTTTACATTGATACTTGAGAGACGCCATACTGAACAGAACGACTAACCTCGTTCGATCTCTGAGTTTGCCAGCGTATTTCCTCTAACGTAGAGTTAGTAATGTTAAATTCCACTGCTGGAACGGTGCACAGTCTGAAACCTTATTTCTCAGACTATGGCAATCTCAGGTTGATATTCTATTCAATAAATTAACAATGAAGAGTTGCTTATTAGCTTTTAATCGAATATAGATATCTCGAGATTAGATAAATGAACCGGGAAACTAAGGAACCAAGAAAAAATGATATAAAAAAGGTTGTTAGGGAAGATTATTACTAGGAAAGCCTATCAGGAAAATCGGAACATAATGACGAATAATGATGAGGTGAAGGTCAAGACGACCAAACACATTTTCAATTGGACTTAAAACACGTTGAACGAGACTGGTAGAGCAGTTTGTGCAAGTGAATCATTTCAAGACCGAGATGTAGCAGCCGTGCAAAATAGTGTACGCAATTATTGTGTACTTTCACGTAGCTAGAAACGGGTGTCTGGTAGTAGACAAATTTTCGAGACAAACATCTTTTACAGTCCCAACCCTGTGACCACAATGTCAACCGATACACTCCGTATAAAAATTCGGCGCTGTAAGATTATTTTACCTCTCGTTTGTGCGTCTAAAACGATTGCAAATGTGGCCTACCTTCTTTCTATAAGCTGTAACATCAATGAACCGCTGAATGAGGTTAGGATATTTATCTATCAATTAGAATACAGCCTGTTGCGCTCATTCTACGTATTCATGGACTCTTATTCAACCTTGGGTGCACACTTACTTATCAGGTTCGGTTATTTTAGAAGCATAGCGAGTTGAACAAAAACAGTCTTTCTATTTGCAAAGGCCGTGGGTGGACATGTTCGATGGAAAACGTTTAGAACAGGTTGCTGTGAGCATATCCGTCGTTCAAGATTTCGACAGCTGAAAAAGTTGAATTTGAAGTAAGTGGATATAAGTTTAGTAAAGTTTACCTCATAATCACTGAGTCACCATGTGCTTCCAGTGGCGGGCTGCCTGAAAGCTTTCCCATACGGCTATCTCAAGCCCAATGTTAGCATACACATCTCGTGATAGAATCATGAAACCATTCAACAGTCTGCTGAGATTTTAGATAAATACGTAACAGTGTCCACTTTCGTGTCAACCCGACCGAATTATCGCCCGTTAATTCCAAGTGAATTGGTGGAAATTCGCAACAATAACCATGGCAAATTGCATGGGCACTTTAACATGAATAAGCGGAGGCCAGTAGGAAGTTGTGAGGATCACGTCAAAACGATGTGCTGGGGTTAGAAATAGATATTTCAGCACCTCTCTTCTCTAGACCACACGCCGAAGTGAGCCTACAGTGTTACTTTGGTCATCTCCCCGTCTTTCTTTAATAATTTATCAGCAAAAAACAAAAGTTGTCAAATTACTTTCTACCATTGTAATACGTATTGATTTCCGTTAATTCATCGGAATCATTGTCATTGAGCCTTGAGTAATGACCGTTTGTCGACCACCAAGCGATAAACAAATGCGAACGTAAGGAAGCGAAAAACCAGACTAGTGGGTATTCACTAAACAAATTCGCATGTCATACGGATGTAGGCTCGCCACGGAATGTGACATGTTAGAGAGCGTTTCCAACTAAAGATTTCATCATCATCACCATAACGGCCATGAGCCTGACCAAAGATACTGTGGCTCAAGCCGCCGCTCACTTCAACAGTGACGTGGAATATCCTGGAAGGAAACATTACTACGAAGGTTAACAGAGATTAAAGAAGGCTAAGCGGAAGAACTAGAAATGGTATGGATACGGGTACGCTACTGACTGAGACACATCGCGGTTTGAGTGATCACGAGGACCCCAGCCAGGCAGGCGATGCCTGCCCACTTCGATCAACGGAGCGGTCAAGGTCTGCATACTTCGTAACCACGTTGTTGCTTGACCACCACGCGGTTTCACCCAGCTGTTGGTGGCCTCAGTATATAATGCCCGGTACCGTAAACGCTCAGCTGGCATACGGAGCACGTGATCCAACCATCACAAGCTGTGCAACGTAATTAGTTGACCAATTGATCGCACATTCCGAGCGTTCCGGAATACGCGCCGGCGAAATGCCGCATTGCTCACACGATCATTCCACGTAGTGTGGGCCAATTGGCGAAGACGACGATGGACAAACGCAGCGAGCCTGTTGATATCTTCCTTGTGAACAGGCCACGTTTCCGAACCATACAGCAAAATGGAACGCACACAGGCATTATATACCCTTCCTTCCAGCGACAACCGAACGTCTTTTCGGCGCCACAGATGACGCAGTTTGGCAAAGGCAATTCGTGTCCTTGCTATCCTCGCTGATATCTCATCAGCATTATTACAGGCTGATGAGATAGTGCTACCCAAGTATGTGAAACTGTCCACAGTCTCAAGCGGATTACCTGCAATGAAGAAAGTAGGGTTGGAAATGCCCCAGTCTTGAAGCAGCACTTTGCACTTTGAAGGTGCGAAGTGCATTCCATACAAACCAGCCCGGTCACTCACCTTGTTCAGCATGGTCTGCATGTCTTCGGCAGAGGGGCTAAGTAAGACAATGTCGTCCGCATACTCCAGGTCGGTCAATCTAGCGCCAGGAAGAAGCTCAACACCAAGCCCACTGGATTCACGAAGCGCACCCTCCAGAATGTCGTCCATAACAAAATTGAACAGGAAGGGGGAAATCGGACACCCCTGACGAACACCACTAGAAGTGATGAACGCTCGAGACAGTTGTCCATAAACTCTCACTCTGCTTGCAGAGTGAGCGTACAGCGATCTCAATAGATTCACGTATTTCTCTGGTACTCCCTTGCGAAGGAGACAGCTCCAGAGAACGTTACGAGCAACTGAATCGAATGCAGCCCTCAGGTCCAAAAAGACCACGGCCGTCGGCTGCCTATATGAATGCCGATGTTCCAAGATCCGTCGTAAGGTAAAAATGTGATCAACACACCCCCGACCGGATCTGAATCCTGCTTGTTCTTCACGTATCTGACTTTCTCTGGGTTTAGTGAGCCGACGTAAAATGAGGCCAGTGAGTAACTTGGACGCAACAGACACCAAACTGATGCCTCTGTGGTTGTCACATAGACTTCGGGACCCCTTTTTGAAAACGGGAATGACTGTTGATAAGCACCAATCACGAGGTACCTCTTCAGTCTCCCAGATCGTCTGCAGAAGTTTTGTCAGTTCTGATAACAACCTCACTCCACCATCCTTAAAAAGAGAAGGGGAGAGGAGGTCTGGTCCAGGAGCCTTATTACGCTTCATTAACTTGAGCTCCAGGAACACTTCTGATTCCAGAGGAGGGCCGTCTGGAATGCAGTAGCTGACCAATCGAGTCCCGTCGTCCACATGATCTGGTTGAGGCCAACTGAACTGTTCTTCAAAATGTTCAGCCCACCGGTCAAGTCGGCGCGACTGGCTGGTGATAAGTGAACCATCTTTTTCACATATGGTCTCACTTACACCGACTTGACGGCCAGTACAACCACGGATCAGGGAGAAAAGCCTTCTGCTATTTCCAGATAAAAAGGCTTTCTCCATCTCTTTCGATTGCTGGACCAAGTAGTGCTCACGGTCTTTGCGCAAGCTTTTAGTCAGCATGCGTTTAAGTTCTCGACGGTCATCATCGTATTCAGAACCGGGTGGGATAGAACGACGCTTGTTCATAAGATTTATCGACGTGACGGATATCCAGTTCTGACGAAACTGAACAGCTCCTTCGGAGCGTGCCTGTTCACAGCACGCTTTCATAGCTCCGGCGATTTGTTCCCAGTGTTCGTTAGGATCGTTCGTCTGACTCGAACTGGGCAACTTCTCTGCCAACGCTTTTTGGTAAGCGTTCTTCACATCCTCATCGCTCGAATGCCAGTTAAACACCTTGCATTTACGAGCGTAAGTCCTCTGGGCAAATGACAAAACGAAACGGGCACGCACAACGGCATGGTCCGAGTCCAGGTGGTTGCTCCAAAAGGCACGACAGTCCTTAACAGAGTGGCGCCACCTGTAACTAACTGCTATATGATCCAACTGCGTCCACGGCTGAGAAGCACACGGAGGTCTCCAAGTAACACAGTGCTTCTTCCTGTGTTGGAATGCAGTGCTCGAAATATATAGACCGTGGGATGCGCACAGCTGTAGTAGTCTTTCGCCATTGTCAGTTCGTTGTGCCCGGACACCAAACATACCTCCTAGCCGCTTCTCATCCGAAGAAAGACGACCAAGCTGAGCATTAAAATCGCCCGCTAGTATGATGATGTCTGAGTGTTTAGACTGCCTCAGAAGGTCAACGAGGGCGTCATAGAACGCATCCTTGGCAGCATCCGGACAGCTGTCCGTCGGAGCGTACGCCGATATAATGAATACACAACGCCTTTCTGATTTGCGTCGACAGACTTTTACCGACGTATTGAGTCTGACAGCGCACAAGCGACTGTTCACTGGGATCCAATCGAGCAAACATTGCTCTGCTCGGGAACTCAGCGCGATTCCCACTCCAGCTCGACCGTGAGATTCAGCTTCGGCGTCACCAGAAACCCTGAGACAGAAGCGCTTGGATCGACAGCTATCTAGAGGTGAGCTCAAATGGATAACTGTGCTAGAGTCGTAGACTCGCGTCTCCGACACACAGCACACATCAAGCTCCAGACTTGAGAGAGTACTTGCCAGAGCAGCTTGCTGACCGATTTGTCGGAGAGTGCGGACATTGAAGGCGCCAATGTTTACCAGTTGTCTTGGCCTCAGAAAACAATTATCGCCCGAAGGCACATGGAAGGCAGAAGAAATAGGGGGTAAAACGGTAGGAGAAAGTCGTGGTCGGTTAGTAATGTCACTGTTGAGAGAACGATAACTTCTGATACTTCCCGGTCGTTTATGCCGCGGAAGGGGGTTGACTTGAGGGACCCCACCCCGAGCCTCTGACTCAAAAGTCTGACCTGCGAGACAACAGGATATAGGGTTTTCTTGGGGGACCCTACCCGGAGCCAATGACTCAAGAGTCTGACTCACTTGGCAGTGAGGGGCTTGCCTAGCCCGAGGGCGCAGTGAATAAGACAATAATGTCTGATTCTGAACACTGCTGCGCGCAGCGGATGTACTCGAAGCTACATCGGGCTTTTGAGAGATATCTGATGTTTTTCGACCGTATTGGATAATACGCCGGCGGTCACGGTCAACCGTTGGGCGATCGGAGTGCTCTTTGTTTAAGGGTACCTTTTCTAACCCCCTTCTTCCTGATACGGAAGACAGCAGTGCCGCAACTATAAAAATAGTTCTGCTGTATGCCCATAGGATCGTGCCTCACTGCCTAAGCACTCCTACGCGGTCAGCAGTGCGACATACAATCCTATGAGTGTAACTGCTTTTCGTCTGACTGCTCCCCTTTGGCCTGTCTGACAAGGTTGCACCTGGAAGGACCGGAGTCCTAGTCAGCATAGCCCGCCGGATCAAAACAGTACGCAAGCTCGACCACCTCGTCAAGGTAGCAGTACAGATCAACTAAAGATGTGGATGATCACGAACTTCCGAACTTGGCAAGCGGCACTACTAACCTTGTTCACCGGGGCTCACGGCGCCTCCCAGTTACCTTGTTTTTTCCAAGCGTCAGGAGCTGCACCGAACAATGCGTAATACAGCAGACGTTCCGTTCGTGTGTGAAATACGTAACCCAACAAGAGAAGGCTGTGCGTTTTCACTGTCTCAGTTATCACCCGCGAACGGGAAGTATCCAAAACAGTTGCAAATGTACTGTCGCGTTACTCACACAGGTGATTCACTGGATGAAGGCAACATTGATCGAACACCAAGAGTCTACATGCATTTTCTACAACAAAGGGTCGCGTCTCTGGCCCACAGAACAAAAATGAGCGCGAGCACTCAATCTAATCGCCAAACGCAAGTTGTACATATCTTAATAAAGAATACTTACCAAGGTATGCCTGCTCGCTGGAGATGACTGTGTCCCACTTAGATAACCTTCTAATACAATTCGTCTAGACAAAAAGATTCGGAGCAGCCACGGCTTAACTATCCGTTACCTTTAATCGGAAAGTTACTAACTTCATCGACTAGAGAATTAAGTGAAGTTTTGTTGGGTTCATTTGGTGGTGTGGACAGGTCACTCATGTTTTCAGTGTGATGTTATCAGTAAGACTTAACGACAGAAACCAGATGGCAAAAAATGGGTCACGTGTTTAACTCACATTTGTTTGCACCCAGCATTGATTCGCAAATCGTGACAAATGAGCCGTATCAGAGTGACCAAATCCTTTACCGTACACTTTCGAGTCACTGTTGTTAACAGCTGGAGTCGATCCGGTTCTTTGCTAGCAGCCGACAGCTTCCGAAGGAATGTGTCAACCTGGAACCAATAGTTGACAGATTAAGACAAGCATGAGAGAACTTGAAAGATACGAAAACTAGTGATGTTTGATGAGTATTTTGAGAAGTAGCATTACCGTGCAACTGAATCCCATGATCCTGGTCACTTGTAAAAACCAAGTTTTAACATTACGCAATTGAACTACCAACCATACGTGGTTGCTAGTTCGAATTCTGATTACTCTGACTGCCAGCGTTTCATAGGGTTGAAAAATTTGAAAAATAACCAGAAGTGATATGTGGTAAACGCCTGGTGGTGTAAAACTAAGGCTGTACACGCTATGATAATGACTGTTTTCATGTGACCTGGGGCATCAATGGGGGGCACTGAGTTTGCAAACTTGGTCAGAAGTCTGGATGGGACAGACGGGAACCAAACTACTGTGGGAGACAATGGGGGAGTAATCAATCCTGCACAAACTAATGAACTCATCCGTGGTTACACTGTGCACCTCAGTTTAGGCATAACATAACGTTTGTTTTCAAGCCACAAGTAAAACCAGATGTAAAATTTAAACGTAGCTACTACGCGAAAACAAATGCACACGAAGATGTGTCATACACAAGGTACACTTAACAAGCACCAGCCGTCACACGAGACCGGGTGTCATGCATATGGAGAAGTTGAGTTTGTTCTTTGGACGTAATTATCGAGTGGTTGAAGTCAACCGAGAATTCTAGTTTGGTGTCTCGCAGCTTATGGACGTTGATCAGCCCACGTATTCCCGATTGTACTCAAATCAGGTGTACTCGGTCGGGGGCATCCACCTCTCTTGGATTCACGTTCTAACTCCCAAGGAAGCATGTAATGAGAGACAGTTAAGCTGGAATCCTCAAGACTGTCTGAGGTACATTGAGATAAATGTAGGATACCAAGTAATAGGATGGGATTCCTCAAGCCTTGTCTATTCTTAAAAACACGACAGTTCGGTCTTTTCATTGGCTGATAAAAACATCCGGTGGAGTTTCTGACACCTCTTTAACAATGAACAGTGACTGTGGTGTCTGCAACAGGCTTTTTTTTAGACTAAGAGCATACAATTCTCGCACGTTATCCACGAACTTAACGTAGCCCACTAGTACGATAGATACCTGTGAAATGAAGGTCCACTTTCATTCAACACGTTCGGAAATTTGAAACCCTCTGAATTGCAGCACGACAGAATGACGAAGCCGGTTAGGTCTACAATTATTTCCTTGCCCCAAAGTAATAAACCAAATCATTCCCCTTGCTCCCCTCTTGGGTGATTTGGCGTTTCCGCGATTTCCTTCGGAAATTTGATCGGCATCACTCATATTGTAGCGAGAAGGCGTCCAATAAAGCACAATCTTCATTGTCCAAATCGCCAGTCACATGCAACGCGCGCCCTCCCGTTTATGAGTCATAATTCCAACCCGCAGCACCCCCCCGGTTTCCGTTCACACGTCGTGTGTACTTCTAACCGGTTTACTTGTCTGATCGGCGCCTTCTGTCGGGGAGTTTTCCGCTTGCCATCTCGTCTGTTTGTCCGATTTCGTTGCGCGATGGCTCGTCCGGCTGCTCGTGCTGTCCGCCATCCACCCAATGTTGGCCTTGACCGTATTCCAACATCGGGTCGATATATTCCTCTAAATGTTGGAAAAACCACGCCTCCGATCTGGCCGTCTGTCGTATTTCACCTGCCCTGCCTCGCCCGTTGGTCCGATCCAGTCGAGCGATGACTCATCCGGTCGCGCACGTTGTCCTTGATCCGATCGCGGCAGGCTTTTGAACGTACCTCCCCCGCGTTGAGGTATTCGGCCGAGCGTTCGAAAACTCGCACCTCCGACCTGACAATCCACCACAGTATGACTTCTTACAGCCCTAAGAGACTGGCTGAGTAGTTTCGCTATTGAAGTCCCCATTTACGATGAGGTGAGTATGACATGCGCGCTTTCTTTTTGTATTCAGTTCAGGTTAGGGTGTACAGGGAACTGTTTGACATTCAGCACATATGAGCCGCGTATGTCAGTGCTGTTCACTCTCGGCATTTATGTACAATATTACACAGATGAAATAATAGAAGATCGTTTCTCGCATCCATAGTGTCGATGTGGACCTGGTACCTGGTGGGAAGCTGACTGACCTTCACCATAAACGTTTTCAAGCCGCTCGGGTCACACTAGACAGTATCTCGCCTTCTGTGGTGTTTTGCGACGGGGCTTACAACTCCAACGTGCAAAATACTCTTGAAAGACCACAGATTACTTAGATCTCACGCCAGATAGTGAAGCTGTAGAAGTTGTCGACCCGCTTGTGTGTTTATGATGTTGCACTAGAAGCGGCGGAATGCACATGAAGTAAAGGCTCACTGTTCTCAGTCTGGGGCAAACTACGTCAACCTGGATAGCCTCTGGTGACAGAAGAGCACTTTACTAAAGTTCAATGGGTGCATACATACGGTGGCGATGAGAGCAGTGATGTCCTACGGCTGCCAAACATTGCCCTTGATGGTGGATGTAAACCGGCTTTAAATAGGAAACCGACGATGCATGTGTTCAGTCGCACACAGCGGGCGGCATCAACGGGTAGGCGAAGAGAACGCGAAAAGGCGAACACTTTTTTAAGCCAGTTCATTCACACAATCTGCGAGGATGCACACAAGTACCAAATCTGCTTATTTATCGTTTGTCGCATCAGAAAACCTTTGCAGACGCAGCAGTTTATTGACGTTAAGTTCAAGACGGACAAGCGATGACTTGACATGAAGGTTAGCTGGAGTCGGCCGGGTATGTCACTTGAGGTGGGGTCCCCGTCATCCCTAATGACAATAGACGAAAAAGGTGGTGGGTAAATAGGTTGAAGATCGCCGTCGTTTGTACAATTAATGAAGTAGAACAACAGAAGTGGCAAAGAAGCTAACTATCAGGCGTAATCTTACATCCGTTTGCGACTCGACCATTTGTTTATGAAGTGTCAGCAGACCGACAGTAATCATCTGACTTCAAATGTAGGGTTTTGTATCAAGCCCCGTCCCTGCTTTCTGTTAACTTTAAATTAGAGCTTACATCAACAACTGACACACTGTCGTCAACCAAGATAAACATCCCACTAAGCTATTATCTGGCCGACTTGCCTCGCGGAAAAAATAACATCCTCTTCTGTGAAGTAAACAGGGGCTCACACAACCAATTGTTGTCATAACCCAACCCCTCACATGCGGAATAGGTTGAGTGCATTCACCTTTGCTTGAGAGTATTACCCATTTACCTTTTCTAGCGGTATCCAACCTTTACATCGCCAATTGTCTGTCGTTAGATGACAATGCAGAGTCACATGTAGGCTGTTAAACTGCTCTAACTCTGACAGGAGGAGTCGCGAAAATCGGGACCTGAGCACGTCACTGTGTGAATGGTAGACGAATACCGTTACTACTGAGCTGCCCTGAGCTCCCATCTATGTATCATTGGGAAAAAGCAGAGCAAGCTAAGAATTTCCGTTGAACCATGACTGAGAGAGACATTAAAGAAATACGGGAGTCTAGTTTCTGCCCAGAGGTGTGTGGAAAATAACCACAGCACAGCAGAGATGCGATAAAAACAGGATGTGTAAAGTTGCAAGCAGTAACACCTCTCAACAACTCAACCTAGCTTACGTTCCCACTCGTCCTACTGATTTATTCAACACCTAAACACTGCAGCGGTCGACGCTAATGAAATCTTCTCGAAAGCTAGTGTCACGAAAGACCGGATGTCCACATGGTGAAGATGATAGTTACCTCGATTAAGCCGAGAACCTAGAAGAGTAATGTATACCAGAAGCCGAACATTACCCATATTTGGTCGTCGCTTTCACGTTCTGGTGGATTTTCCGGACGGTCCCTTTAAAAAAAAATAAGCATTAGACTCGAGCCTCGCTCCTTTTAGACCTAACCGTTGATACACATCCTTGCTACGACTGGCCGTCATGCATGTGAGGTGACGGTGGTGATCATCACATCAGTGACCTCATATCGTCTCTTATTACTATACCTAACAGGCTAACTACGGGAGCATGAGTAGTGTTCAGGTTTCTGGAAAGTGTCAGCACGATTGTCTCATGAAGTGATAAATCATAAGTCTACTAGTTTTCGAAACAATATTTACTGATGGGTTAGAGGGAGTAGAGCTCAAAAGGGGATCGCTGAGTCATCCTCTTAAATGTGGACATTAAGTTCACAGGTCAGTGGCACTCAAGCTATATCAACCGAATCCCGGGATAATGTATGACAAATCGAAACAGTTACTTACCTCTTGAAGTGTGAGTGTGCTTTTATATGCGGGACCTATCGCACAACCATTAGAAGCAAAAAATTTGCCAATAGTCGTCGCTGCATCCTCCTATGCATAAAGCGGCGAATGGACACGAGTGTAAATGATGAACAAACCGCCTTTTCTAGGTCGGACAACATTTGATCCTTGTCGCGTTCGAAGATTTGACTGAAGAGATTCACAAGTTGTTTGTCTTTGATGTTATACACCAGTTTCGATTCTTTCGGTAACAAGCAACGAAACAACACGTCCAAATCCCCTCCGAAACCATCTTTAGGGATTAACTGTGAGCGGAACAAAGCAGCTCACGTTCGTTAGAAGCATGTAGAAAGTCAGATATTATTTTTGCCCGATGTTTGCGTCCAGTGGCCACTCGTAGTTGGCCACACAAAACAGAAAATTCTTCCATAGGGTAAGTTTCTAAAACTTATTAGATAGACATACAGAGAAAACAATAAGTGAGAAATGCATTACAAAATGATTCGACCAGTCAAAGACGAACTACCTAATACAGTAGTCAGACATCCCATGCGGCCGTCATGAGTTCATTTGGATTGTATTTGGGACTACCATTAACGGAACGTCTGTGCAACTATACACGGTTGGACAAAACAGAGGGAAGGGTTGTTCGTACCCGTCAACCTGCACGGGTCAAAAACGTGCATCGCGTATGAAGTTACATGCAGTGGTTGACGATTGCTGTACTTTCATGGGCCTGCATCGATGGAGTAACTACCCCCCAGGTATTTTGCTACTTCGACGTAGTGATCAAGTTTGTGCAATGCACTAGTCAAGGGAGATACCAGATAGAGCCATGTCAGACAGGCCAAAAGAGAGCGGTCAGAAGAAAGGCAGATGTTCCCATATGGTCACATACCACACAATGGATTGCGTAGAGGTGCCTAACTAGTAAAGTACGACCTTATGTGAATACGGCAGACATTTTCACACCTGCGGCAGTTTTCTTCTGAACAAGGAAGATGAGGTATAGAAAAGGTATCCTCAAGTAAAAGAGCACTTTGAGGGTACAACTGTAGACCGTAACCACCGGCGTATTAGCCAGTATGGTCAAAACACTGAAGTTGTAAGTAACAAGCTTGACAGCTTCAAATACAGTGACTGGAATCATGCATCTGCTTTAGTCACTGCGCTTCAACACGCTAGACAAGCTTCTCATTGCCAAACTAGTCAGAAAGTCGGAGAAGGGTCTCTCGAGTCAGCCGCCTCTGCAGCATAAACGGACAGGAAGTATAAGAAGTTGCTGTTATGGAAGACCACTCATTTTCACTTGCTTTCCCCTCTGCCCTCTTCCTGTAAACACTGATGCTATTAATGACCACGTCCAATAAACAAGACAGAGGATTGATCTAGCAAGCACGCTCTCGGGTCTGTAAAATGCGTCTTTTTGATACTAGCGTTGACATCCACTTAAACGCGTTCTGGATAAAGTGATACATCGGTGGTTTCTTTTAGGGGTCTCTGGTGATGATATCGAACCTCCGAGAGCGGAAACCGGAGAGGAGATCGCACTGAAATACGATACATAACAGAACTTGCACAGCCGACTCCAAATGAGCAACAACTTGTGTGCCATCAAACTTAGTGGCTCGGTTAATTTCGGTCGATACAAATCAGAAGGACTTTGTTTATTCACCGGATCTATATACGCTTCAACGAACAATAGTTCAGATGCCATCAAAAACGCCCTCAACGATGTTCTTCCTGACGTTCTGGGACGGAACAAACACTCGAACACCAGTGTACTTGATAGTGAAGTGAACAACGTGATGGTTTTACATCATCAGAGAAGCGGATAGGCGCTATGTTCAGTGTTCGTGCGCAATACACTGACAACGCCAATCGCCCATTACAGTGATACACATTTCAGGGACAATATATCGCGCTGTGCATTTCAACACAAACGAACGCAACGCGTCATTTGGAGATCACCCTAGTCAACTCAACTATGGGCGCAAACTGACCAGCTGTCTATGGTGCCGCTCCAGTAATCATTATTTTACAGTAAGCACCTTGACTCAAATCATGTCAAATCATATTCGTGCCCGCTGTGTTTTGTCACTTTTCAGATATTATCTGCTTAAAAACGTGAAGTATTCTTTCGAAACTTAGGTAGGATGTATACGGAACGCTTATCAAACAGCACTGACAGCCAAATAGTTCGGCTACAACAGCGAAGTGCCCAAAAGAGCACTGGACAAAAATCTCTCCAGTTATGCGGATCTCTTGTGGGAAGATCTATTTCAAAGGAGTAAGAGAGATACGACAGCAGTAAACTTCTGCTGACAGTTGGATTTGTGCACAAACGTCGACCGAACCACCCTGACCTCGAACACGAAAAGACAGCCGTGAACTGAAACGCAAACTTATGGAAAGTCTGTGTAAGGGCCTATTTGTTCAAGCGAGCCAGAGGTGAAGAACGGCTGGGTGCTTCCTTCCCTGACTCCTGGTTACACTGGCTGCTGACAAGTTGTTAGCTTGATTATGTGTCAAAAAGATGGCTTACGAATTTACAGCTTGTCGCCGCGGCTTGACAGATTGGTTAAGAATCTTGAGAACAGCGCAAGTGACCCGAGCCAACTCATTAAGCTGTGGATGGGAGATTGTGTGGTTATTTGTGACATCCCAGAAGATCCTCGATTAGGAACCGAAGTGCATTGGGAGCTTAAATTATTGAACTGTAATAAAGCCCCAGGTCCGGACCTTCTTTCTTTAACAAACTTCAAAGATAATGGTGAAGGACTGCCACCTGAACTGACCACATTGCTTCATTAAACATTAGAGACTGAAAAGGCGCCTCATGAGTGGTGTTTATTGACCGTCATTGCCGTTTTCGAAAAACGATTACAGACACCACATGACAACCACAGAGGCGTTAGCACTTTCCCTGTCGCATCTAAGTTGCCCATGGGTCTCATAATGCAGCGGCTCCCAAAACACAGGGAATCGTGCTAGAGAAGAAAAGGTAGGTTTCCGGCTTGGCCGTGAGTGCATCGATCACACCTTTACCTTAAGATGGACAATCAGGCATNATACCATGCAATTTTTCTCCTTGTTGCACACGTTTTGGGGCCCAACAAAGTTGCTTTTTGCACTCATCTTTTGGTTTCCCTTGGGCGCAATTAACGGGGACCACCGCGTAATTTCGGGACCAAGTTTGCCGCGTTAATTACATCAAGGAGTAGAACCCGATTTCCTATCAATCGTCTTATTACACCGAGGACGAACCAGCGTACTGAGTCAATGGTTACAACATAAACCCCGAGATATCCCAGTCTAAATTCGAACAAACAATGAGTGTCTGCAAATTGTAAATATGCTTTGTAGCCCTCCTATAAAATCAAGACAAACACTGGGCTCCGGATAAAATTAACTTTAGTAAAAGTCATGAGTGTACTTATAAAGAGCGTTCAAAGCCATCGCTCACCAACTAAGTCCTGCTTCACTGACTAACTCACTGTGTGGTCTGATTTGCTAACATCACGTTTATCCTCCGATCGTGTAGTTGATATTTTAGAAACTGGTGCTACTCTATTTCTAGGCCGTTTCTAGAGGTCCGTTTGGATTCATGGTACTATCTGTTGTATCTGACTGTATCAATCACCGCACATCCTCAAACGATCAACCACCCATTAAATCATCATCAACACAGGCAGCAATGCATCAGTGGTTCACACTGATGCCTAACTGTCATACAACCACGAAGAAGAAAAAGAGCAAACCCTGTATAGGAAGAGAGGACAAAAAGTAAGAAAGAGATGGGAAGGGATCTGACCACTAAAAACTACCTACGTCTATATTCAAACACATGATACCAAGATGCCTAGACCTTGCAAACAAACAACCGAGATATAAATGACAGTAAGACGTCGTCAGCAAGACAGCGTCCTTATGCCTTCAACTGCCCGGACGAACAACGACAACATTCACACCACTGAGCTCGGTTAGCCGCCATCACACCTAAAGTCTCAAGCCACCGACTCTGTGAGTCGTGAGGGCCCCAACCCAGCATACGAACCCGATCTAGAGTGGCTAAACCCTTCACGAACGACTTCACTTGTATACGCCAAGTCATCATCTGTCCACCTCGCAAATTGCACCAATCGGCCGCAGCGACGGCAGCTGATTCGGCTTCCCAGATATACAAACCGGTCAACAACCTCCATGACCTCATTATCTAACATTCAATCTACGTAATCAAAACAATCTTGTATAGGCACTTTGCATTTGGAGGCTGCAAACCGCATTTCAAAGTATCTAGCAGAAAGCGAAATAGCGCCTAACATTGTTGGTGCAAGTGTCAAACAGCAACACCTTACCATCAACATAATCAAGATCAGTCAGTCTTCCAACAGGTAACAGGTTCACATCACCATCTTGTGAGTACCGGAGACAATCCTGCATTACTTCGTCTAAGATAAAAAGTAAACAAAAATGGTGAAGGTGGAAAGCCTTGACGTACACCACTCCTAGTGCTGAAACTGTCAGACAATTCACCTTAAGCCATAACCTAAACCGAAATATGAAGACAAAGCACCAACAGTATGTTTACATATCTGGTCGGTACAGCTCTACGCTTGAACGACCCGAAAAGTGCAGATCGATCCACCGAATCGAACACGTTCCTATGGTCAAAATATACGGCGATTGTTAGCCGTTGGCACAAATGACACCGCTTCACAATTTGATGAGGAATAAAAGTGTGATCTATACATCCCCGACCAGAGCGAAACACTAACTCTCCCTCCCCAATGTTTATCTCCCGAACTGCAGTGGGTCGACTAAGTATAATGGACGCCAGAATCCTAGAAATGACAAAAGTCAAACTAATTCACTCGTCCGGTTTCACAACAGCCCCCGATACCTCCCTTGAATATAGGAACTATTATCGAGTAGTCCCAGCGCGGACGCATGATCCCCGTCGTCCACAGGTTGAATCAACTGTTTCTAGGCCTCTACTAGCACATCCCCACCTTCTTCTAGAAGTGCCCGCACGAGGTCATCTGGGTCAGAAGCCCTATTACGCCTGAGAGCCAAAATACCATTGCAAACCTTAGTCCAGGGTGCTACATTACAAGCTTGTGACGACAACACAGTGGAAGCAGGAGGCCGGCTAAATTGACTCCCAAGGTGTTCCGCCCACCACTCTAACCTGGACATATCATAGATTAGTGTGCTATCTGTCTAGTTGAGAGCCCCCACTAACAGACCGTCGCCTTAGACCAGTGGCACGGGTAAACCCAAAGAGCTTTCCGGTGTTCCCTGAAGCAAAACCGGTCTCCATTTCCTGAACTTTCCCCATTAACCAAGCCTCACGACCAGCCTTTAGACTACGTCTCAAATCCCTACCGATCTCTTCTAGACCTACTATGTAAACTACCACGAGGAATGTTCCGTCTGGGTTCTAACAACTCCACGGATTACTCAGAAATCAAATGTCTGTTCAAACCACGTACCCCCACCCCTGGCGCATGCTACAGTACCTACTTCACGAATGGACTGTGAGATCACTGTGCAGCAGCTACTAGGATCTTCGGAATGAGAACCAATAAGGCATATTTCTAAGCTGGTTTGGTACTTATGCCTTACCGATAGCATACACAGTTTCTCAACAACCAGCCGTTGCTGTCGGTGGGGTCACTGCCCAGCAAAAGTAAGTACAAGACGAAAACATACCAACGCATAATCTGAAACCAGGTACGTGCTCCAATAAGAACGACAGTCCTGAGTGGAAC
>QNGE01008385.1:5118-17331 GCA_008508345.1 Paragonimus westermani
TTTTCTGAGCGCAGTGGTCAGGGTTACGTAATCATTCGTTAATGGTCTTAAAAGTGGTCAACATTCGGATTCACACCAATTTGGTTTGATTATTCTGAATTCACTGGACAGTCAGAAAAGCACTTCCCTCATTGAGAAATGAAATAGAGTCGACCAACTTGGCAGCAACCATTGCTGAAACCGTTGTGGTGACCACTGTTCAACCAGGTAGTACTTTCCTCAAACACTATCAGAAAATCGACTGNAAAATCGACTGGCACTGGGACAAATATGTTATGCTCAACGTGGGCAAACGAATATGTGCACACAACTGCGGTTTGCATTTTCCCATGATAATGAACGTTAAGTGAAGACCTACGAACAACTGAGTGCCAAATTGGATCTCTCTGACTGGCTAATTAGATACTTTGTCATAACATCATCCAGGAACAAGGACTAACAAGTGTATATTTCTTGACAACAGAGGATGATCTAGGTTTCACTGTTAGCGCTCGCAATGAATTATTGATAAAGAAAGTATACGTAGATACAACATCAACAAACGATGTAGACAGTTTAGGTTAGAAAGCAAAATACCGGGTTGTGAATCAACACAATCATTCAGATATTGAGAACGGACTCGCTGGAAATATGTAGGAACCAAATTAGGTAAAATGAAATGCGAGAAAAAATAATGGCGGCAAAACTGGGTACAGCAAATTTGGAAGAAAAACGTGGACCGATTCGACAGAGAGAAGAGAGAGGAGATGCGGGAGGAACTAAAGAAGAGCAAAAAGGCCGAGAAAAAAATATCTAGGGGAAAAACAAGAATATAGAGAAGAGAAAAGACAGCGGAAAAGAGATCGCATAGTAAGCAAAACTGATTCAAGAAATCATAAATGGCATACGCGAAAACACGAAAACAAAATGTATTCCGAACACTGCAGAGCAACATGCAACCACGCCTGCGGCAAACGTGACGCACAAGAGCGACAAATCAGACGTGGGTCAGGTGGGCGCAAATGCAAAGACGAATATTCCCGACGAACCGCTGTTTGACGGAAAGAAACGAGTATGTTTGACTATTACTCCGGGCAGCAAGTTGCCTGCAGATATTCTACGAGTACTTGGTAAGTAGCATCTGATGCGATCCTGCATGAAATTTCCCTGTGCGATTCCCAATCTATATGCTGATCATTCTCACGGAGCTATCAAACATGCACAACATTCTAGCCACATTCACTGTTCCACACAATAACTCACACCATTACGGTTGGTGGCATCCGATTCGGATTAGCCTGTCACAGTGACCGAAGCCAAAGGACGCCTGCACTTAGCCATCACCGCAATTGGCTTGCCCTGCACCAATTGCAGTTCCACCAACACACCACATATCCAGTGTGAACCCGAAGGAATAAGACCGGGAGGTGCGCCAGTGGGGCCTTTGTGTCCAGCCGGCCAATGCTGGTTAGCCACTTGATTGGCTAATAAGGAAAGGAAACTCTTATCTCTCGGAAACTAAACAGAGAGGCTGCAATGACGAGATCTAAACCAAGGAGAAAGATTTATGAAGCGTAATACAGAAGCGTTGCAGTATAGGAGTGAAGGTTAGTGCAACTTAAAGGAGATAGGTATAGGTTCTCATTGCACTATGAAGAGCCAGACAGACCATTCATCATACAATGCACCAACAAAGCCGAAGAAAAGAATGGATAGAAGACCACAGACACTCAAGTTTCTGAAAAGAAGAGCGGATTGATTGTTAACGATCAGGATGTTGGCTGATGCGGTCATTAACAGAAGTAGAATAAATATACTGATATGACCTACCTGAGCCTAACTTACTCGTCGCCACTTCGCCGACGGTGCACTATGAGTACGTTGGTGGCCTACTAACCCCAAACGGCCAGCGCATTCGCGGCCGCACACATCGCAACGCCATATAGTCACGTCACCGCGACCTATGGCACCGATGGTTCCTTTGCGTACCGCACGCTTCCGCTCGCGACCACGCAATAGTTGCTCGTTGAACGCTCGGACGCCCGCCCGAACCGTATTCCTCCAGGCCGTCCGGTTCAACGCCAAATCTTCCCAACATCTAAAATCAATGTTACAACGTGAAAGACTTACCTGCACAACATCCTGGTACCTCCGCTTCTGGCCACCGGGATTTCGCTTACCTGACTTCACTTGTCCGTACAGTAACTGCTTCGGGATACGGTCATCGCCCATCCGACGGACGTGACCGAGCCAACGGAGCTGGTTCAGCATCAACATGGCTTCCATCCCGTCCATGTCCGCTCGCCGCATTACCTCAGTGTTCGGAATCATGTCCGACCACCGAATACCCAAGATGCGCCTCAGACACTGAACATGGAAACGGCTCAAATAGCTCACGTTCCGCTGATACAGTGTCCACGTCTCACTGCCGTACAGCAGGATAGACAGCACCATTGAGCGGTAGACACACAACTTCGTGGCCATCTTCAGGCTGTGATTCTTCCAGACACGCCTTTCAAGACGTCCGAAAGCAGCGCTAGCCTTTGCCACACGCGCTCTCAACTCGCGGTCCACGGACAGATCTGTCGACAAGTTGCTACCCAAGTAGCAAAAATCCCCGCAGCCATTCACAGTGTCTCCAGCGATGCGAATTTCGGGTGGAGGTACACAAGCAGCACCTCCACCAGGAGAAGGCTGAAAAAACGAATACGTCTTACCTGTGTTGATGTCCAACCCGAACTTCGATGCTGCCGAAGCGAATGCTGTAGCTAGACGTTGCAGCTCTTCTTCGCTGTGCGCTAGCAAGGCGCTGTCATCGGCGAACAGAAGCATCCGCATCCTTGAGGTCTGCAGCCGGGTTGAGGCGCCAAATCGTCGGATATTCAACAGACGCCCGTCCGTCCGGTACTCCACCTCGACACCATCCTCTCCAGAGTTCTGAAAAGCAACTGTTACCATCGCAGTCAAATATAAACTAAATAGGGCTGGGGCTAGAACACAACCCTGCTTCACGCCAGTGACGATGTCGAAATCATCAGAGGTCGATCCACACGATTGCACCTTCGCCTTCATGCCCGCATGCAACAATCTAACCATATTGACGAACTTACCTGGACATCCAAACTTACCAAGCACCGTCCACAGCGCCTCGCGGTTCACGGAATCGAACGCTTTGGTGAAGTCCACGAACAGGGCATACAAGGGCTGATTCCGTTCTCGGCACTTCTCCTGAAGCTGTCGAGCAGCAAACACCAGGTCGATTGTACTCCGACTCGACCGAAATCCACACTGCTCCTCGGGAACATTCATCTCCAGAACGGACGCATTCAGTCGGTTCAGGAGGATTCTGGCAAGCACCTTGCCTGCACAGCTCAAGAGGCTGATACCTCGGTAGCTGTCGGTGCATTGCTTGCTACCCTTCCCTTTGAACAAGGGTACGATGAGGGCATCCTTGAAGTCTTGCGGCATCACCTCGTGCTCCCAGATGGAGTGAACCAGTTGGAGCAGAGCGCGTTCCAACGCCGGACCGCCATTCTTCAGGATCTCACCTGGCAGCCCATCCTCGCCTGCAGCCTTCCCGTTGCGCAGTTGACCAATCGCCCTCTGCAACTCCAGCAAGTCGGGGGCGAGAGCAAGCGAAGATTTGACGTCCTGTTGCGGCAGACTGTTAACAGTCGCCCAATCAATTGTAGTAGGGCGGTTTAACAGGCTGCCGAAGTGTTTGCGCCATATTCCCATGATGTCTTCCGGCTGGCTGCAAGAACAACCGGTGTCCACGTCTACCAGTGCTTTAGTAGACTGGATAGACGGACCGAAGATCGCCTTAAGCGAATCGTAAAACTCCTTGTGTTGCCGACGATCTGCGAAGCCCTGCATGCGCTCGCCCTGTTTCCTCCACCAGTTGTCCTTAATTCCGCGAACACGCTCAGCCAGTTGACGGCGGATATTCCGGAACCTAGTCTTCTTCGCTCCATTGCCAGGGTCCATTGTGCATGTGGCGAACGCGGCATTCTTCTCTCGTACCAAGTTGGAGATAGCCACGTTGTTGTCATCGAACCAATCCGGGCGTTTCTTGCGCTCCACACCGATCGTCTCGGTGGCTGCTACCATAATCTGTTTCTTCAGTTGTTGCCACATACCCTCGGGGGTAGTGGGTACAGGAGCATTGTGCAGGCGAGCGACGACTGCACGTTGAAAGGCAGCCTTCGTCTCGAAGTTCTCCAACCTTCTGATATCCAGCTTCTGCCGTTGTCCAAAAGATCTACAATAAACGGACTTGCGTACATGGATAAACAATTTGGTCCTGACCAGCCTATGATCTGTGCTACATTCAGCCCCGCGCATCACTCGCGTGATGCGCACTTCACGAATGTCGCGCTGCCGCACAATCACGTAGTCAAGTAGGTGGTGGTGACCGCTTCGTGGATGAGTCCACGTCGTGATGTCGCTCGCATCCAGCTGGAATCGGGTGTTCGTGATAGCCAGCTCGTGAGTAGCACACAGGTGCAGCAGACGATCACCGTTCGCGTTGACTGAACCAATGCCGTAGGGTCCGAGGACTCCCGGCCAAGCTACAGAGTCGCGCCCAACTCTAGCGTTCAAGTCACCCAAAACAAACAGTCGGTCATTCACTGGCGCAGACCGGATTGTGGCGGACAGCTGATCATAGAACTGGTCCTTTGTATCATCAGTGTGACACATAGTTGGACCATAAACACTAACAAATGTAGCACACTTACCTCGACCGAGTCGCAGGCGCATCGACAGCATTCGGGGGCTGATGCCGTGCGGTTCGCCTATCATCAAACCATTGATGCGATCAGCGACTGCAAAACAGACACCATGCTCCCGAACACCGTCTGTCGGGTAGCCTATCCAGTAAAAAGTGTACCCGGCGCCTGCTTCCCGCAACTTACCTTGGTCTGCAAGCCTTGTCTCACTCAAGGCTGCTACGTCGATTCCATACCGCCGCAGTTCCATCGCGATCAGGGCGGTGCGTCGTTCCGGCCGTTCTGTGGCGCTGCATCGATCCAGCAGAGTGCGCACGTTCCACGTCCCAACCGTAAGCGTGTTGCGTCCACGGGCCTGTCTCCAGTTGGTCTTCTGGGCACTGAAACCTAGTTGAGCATTATCTGCTCGGGGGCTCGTGATTGGGGGGACGTATGAGGGTGAGTGTTTGGCAGTAGCATGTTTTCGCCTATCCACCCTGCCATGTGCAGCAGATAGGGCGACCCGGTTTATCCTGCGCGACGGCCGATGCAGTATACTATTTGATTTAGTTTGTATCATTATCATTGTAAGTATGGGCTTCGGATACTGCCAGGACGCCCAGACCTGTGCAGGAGAGCGATTAGGGCCCTCATCCAAAGCCTTTGGCTAAAAAGCCTGAACCGCAAGGCAGCAGTTGTCTCTCTCTCTCACACACACACAGGCGACGGCATCAAACACAACTGTACACACGAACCAAGCAACCAGACACAGTCAGTCCAGGCAAAACGGAGCAACAACACACAGTCTCCACGCACAACAAACGCACGCATCTGCTTTTTGTCTGGTTGCTCCCCATCGGCCAATCTGACAAGGTTGAACCCGCAAGGACCAAAGTCCTAGTCAGCACAGCCCTCCGGATCAAAACAGTACGCAAGCCTGACCACCAGACACACGCGCTGCATCACTCACCCCTATTACACTCGGATCAATTACATTGGTCAATCCACATCCACGCACATTCCATTCGCATATTCGCTCACATCATGTTCCATGCGATCCAGATTGGCACATGTGGAAACATGAAATCAAACTCTCTTCCGAACTGTTCAGACACACGTGCAACCACGCCTGCGGCAACCCTGACGGAGGAGATAATCAGCAACTCAGATGCGGATTTTTCGGACGCAGATACAACGGCAAACCCTTCGACAATTGTAGTCGAGGGCGGAATCAATCCAACTGCTCACTCTACAGATTAGTGTGATGATGTGATTATTTTCGGAATATTCTTACTTTTCTTCTGTGGCCACCACTTTCGTTATGTTTTCAATGCAATTCACAAATATTTTTTGTTGTGTTTCTAATTTATTTCTCTTTCTGAAACAAGGTTTTCTTTTGGGAATTTGAGGGGTTTTCTCTCGCTTTCATTTGATCGGGGATTAACTTTTTCAATTGTCTGACACCCTTTACAAATATAGTCACACTTTTTATCTAATTCATCATACCTTCCCTGTTATAATTTATGTGTAATTAAATGTAAATTCCGGATTGTTCTTACTGTTTTTCGCTTCAGATCGTTTAGCAATTTTGCACATAATTCGAATGCGAATTTCTTAGATCTCTTATGGATCTTTAACGAAATACAGTTTGAATTTCTCGCCACCAACAGCCGACCGGCTGGTTAGCAGTACGGTTGACTCTTTGATGATAACGTGAACTTGCCTCGTTAGGATTGTTATTTATCACTGTTTATGTAAAGTAATTAGAAATAGAGAGTTTTTCAGAGGTGAGAATTACCACCACGAGTCCAACATACATATATTTCAATACTGACGTGTAGCACCAAATTTTTCATCTGAGTTACCTAGCATGTCGTAGTTCTGATATTTAGTTAAGTGACTTTGCTCACATACGGCAAGCGACCACACCACCTTAGGTAAGTTTCGAATTTCAATGGTTGTGCGCACAGCTGTCTCCAGAAATCTATTCGTGTGTACGCCATGTTGTCAAATTTTGTTTTAATTACAGGTCTCATGAGGAATTCAATTCCGCTGACTCGACGATATGGTGGACAGATTGTGTGAACGAGATACAGCGGTTTCGAACAGTCACTTATCATTATTTGGCTTCAATTACTCGGAAGTGTGCAACGAATACGTAAAAAAACCTTTAAACTTTTGCCTGGTCAAGAAACAATGTACCCCATCAACATCATTACTCATGTATTATGCGGAACACATTGTAGTACCACAAATAGTAGCTTTCACTTGGTGAAAATGCACCCCTCTGTTAGCAATAGTATTTGAGAAACTCTGTTGTTCACACATTCTTGAAATTGTCATGCTGGCTTCTTACAGAGATAACTGATTTTTAACATTGATCATGACTGAGTGTTTTATGAGTGATCACCACGACAACGGGCATTCTATCTAAACAGGAAGCCAATGCCTACCAGTTCTGTACAAATTACACTGTCAAGTAGGCAGCACCCATATCATTATGCTACCTTTTAAGGAAAGGCTGATATCTGCTGTCAGTTGTATAATTTGACATTGAAAATTACTTTGGAAGAAATTGTCTGGTGTGTGCTTTTATTGAGGCAGAAAGAGAGAACAGAAACGCATGCAGCAGAGTTTGATCTATACTGGCCACTATCCTAACTAAATTAATAAGTGGTTTATTAGTCATTCTCGTGATATCTATTCTCTCCATTTTCAACAATAAGCCCAAACAACGAATCAAATTGCATTTGTTGACATGGGAAGCAAAATGCCATGAATTAAAAAGTTATGGCACGCTCTCAAATGTGATTTCACCAGTTCTACCTAATTCATACAAGTGCAAAGCAATTGACATATATCATTGCCCACATCTGACAAACAGCGTTCTATTTGTACCATTTTGCAGATTATGTTCGTGATTTGATTGTATGAATTAAATGTGCACTCTCAGTTGGATGATAGTGAACACCTGTTTGTTTCGTTTCCATATTCAGCTGAACCCCCTCGACTGTGAAAAGCTGGTGTTTTCAAAACAGAAGAAGCTGACCTGTTGAACTTTTATGGCGTTAGTGTAGTTTAATGAATGCATTGTAGTTATAGATCAGTCCCCCATACACAACGTCTTCAGTGATTTCCTCGGGTTACCTTTGGCTGTTTTTTCGGTTTACTGAGATTGGTTGCTACTTATCATGTAAGAGTTCACCCTAAATGCGTAACTTGCCGGTCCGCTTTACTCGGTCACTCCATACCTCTCGAAACTGATATACTTCCTTCCAATCATGTTAGGAACGATAGGCTAAGAAAGATTGACTTACTAACCTTTCACTATGTACTGGCCGATTTGGCTCATCCATTGGCTAACCATACTGATTATAATGTTGAAACAACCATGCGAGTATTACAAAAGTTCACATTAAGATAAAACTGACATGCTGATGGGGTATTCCTCGGGAAACTCGAAAAATTCGAAGAAATCCTTTTTAGACTCAGTGCATGGGCAGACAGTATGATGGGTAGGATTCCACGAAATCTACTTACAAATTCATCTTTGGATATAACAAATTGACGACCAATGTATGTAGCATTCTTGCATACTGACTAAGCCCCTCATTTGGTCCACGCAGTCTTGTTGCTCAGACTTAACAAGAGTCTGTTGGCAACCGGCTAAACACACGCAAACTGTCTGTTTTAAAATATATCACCTTGGTGACGACTAGAAGAATCAGTGTGTATCTCGTACCTGCAAAAGTACAACAGCTCCACTAAGAGATCACCCCTTGAAAATCTCCATAAAAGAAGATGTGTTCACGATAATCGTTGTGTACTACACCGCACTGTAATGCTTGGAAGAGAAATGTCGAAAACCCTTCTCTGATGTGGCCTCACCCTGTTTCTACCTTTTCTCTGAGCAGTTGATGTATTTATCTATCTGTGTAAAACAAGCGAAACAGGATATTTTTAAATGCGTTCATATTTTCGTATTACTCGTAATGTCAAGAAACTTAAAAATATTGATCCACCATAACATAAATGCTCGGTTCAGTGCAATATTCGGGTACTGTTTGTCACGTAACAGATCGATATTAGATCAACAAAATAGTCCATCGCAATTATAATATGATCAGGTAGGGAGCAGTTTATCCACAGCAAACCAGTATGCACTGTATGAACAAGTGTTGTGCGTGCGGTCAGATCCCACGGTCGTTTGGATGGCCATTCCGAACTGTTATCAACTGACCAGTGGATACGCACAAAACTCGCGTGGAACAGACGATGACGCATCACGTGGCCGTATCATCTCTTCTTTCGTTAACTGAGGCTGTCCTACTTGAAAACAGTTTACCGGGTGAAGATAACTTTGAGGTCAGCACAGGGTCATTAGATCACTTTAGATATGTCATGCTCCTCATTGGGTCAGGCTGTCGGGACCTCAACGATTTCTGGGCTGAATATTCACTGGCGTATATGGTCTAGATGGCGTCGCACCTGTTACCCATCTTCCATTTCAACGCGTGTAATTTGTGTGCTAACATTCGTGACAGTAGCGAGTTGCCATGTGTGGTCGGAGCAAGTAGGCGTATAAGAATACCATTAGGCTCAAACAAACATCTGTCTTTAGTATGCATGTCGAAGCAGACTTTCGTTAGTTCTTGTTTAGCGATTTCTCTTGATTAATGACCTTTGTGTGCCAAGTCCATCCGAGTAAGGAGACGACGATCAAACATGAGTTCGGTGGAACTGCTGCTGGTGGCTTCGATGACAAGATTGTGGTAAACAGACAGAGCGCGATCCAGATACACGCACAGGAGGAGCGTTAGGTTGCTCCTTCAACATATTCATCACTGTGTGCACAGCACGCTCAGCCATGCTGTTCGAAGTGGGGTAATAAGGTGCTGTCGTACTAAGCTTGATTCCATTTGAAGTGTTGAAATCAATAAATTCAGTGCTGGTGAATACAGAACTGTTTTCGCCCACAGCAGTTTCTGGTGAACCAAGTGTTACAACGGCTGTACGTGATTCGACTGTTGTGTCAGTCGTTGTTGTTGAGAAAATGTGGGTATCCATCCACTTGGGATGAGCATCCACCGCTGAGTAAAATCATTCTCCCCTCAAATGGACCAAAAAGTCCAAATGGATCCGCAGTTATGTTGTTTCTGGCCATCCCTAAAGTTGCAGCTTAACCTTGAAGGCGGCATTCTGGTTTTCGTAACATAAAACATGTGGCCGAACTAATGACACAATTTCATCGTCTAGCACGGACAATCACACGTAAAAATGAGATAACGATTTCATGCTCACAATGCCTGGGTGAGCATGATGAGGTTGATCATGTCCGATTGGTCATCTTACCTACTGAGAGACTAATCCTATGCACGTCTCTAACAATCATAATGCGTATTGCTTTACGCTGAGTTGAATGCTGTACTGCTAATCGACTGAATACTCAAGTTCTCATCGATTTGATTAGTTGACCCAGAAGCGGACAAATTACAAACATTGCGTTTAAAAAGGCATACTTTCTGAATGAAACCTACCTTCTGACAGAATCAATAGACCGAATTGCAGTGTAGACGGTCACTCGGTTTTGAATGGTATTTACCAAAGTCATACCAACAGGACTTACTAATCCACTGTTTTTTCTTTGCTGGATGCCGTTCAAGTGGTTTCAGTTCCTTTGCAAATTTACTACTAGTCACAATGTGATAACGAGTTTCGGTGGAAAATCCATTGCAAACTATTGCCAAGATATTTCACGCTTGCGCAAGACCGGAGACTACGAAAATTGAGTGGTAAAAACAAGCCTACAAAGGTAACTTTGAGAACGCTTGTCTTACTCTAATCGCAAATGAGACCGATCAGCGCGTTCAGAACTCGCTAATGTTTTGTCTAAATGATAGCCCCGGTCTGCCTGCTGCACCATGCGTAACGTTCGTTTTACGATCTCTGTTCACATTATACATACGATCTGAAGTATCTTTGTCTGTCATCTCATTGTTGCATGTGATCGCATTTGTTTGTTTGCGTGGTTCTCGGCCTAGACATGCCAATGGCACAACACACTTCCGGCTTGCTGGGGCGCTGGACGGTCCTATCCTTAAACTCCCTAAATGTTTTTTGTGTTGGTGTCGTTTAGCGCTTATTGAGACCTATTGTAATGGTGGTTTGAGGTACGGTAGATATCTCAGTTATTCACACCTTTACTTTGCGCCTGGTACTATTGCGTATGTGTGTGGCACATAAAGCAATGCTCGCAGTGGCAGCCTTACAAGGTATGTATCAGCGGAATTATCACTGTGATTTCCTGTACATACGTGGAAACATTTAGACTGAATTTTATGTATGTCGCTGTGTACAATTTCATCATTCACTTTTTATATACCAAACATGTACGAAAATGTGGATGTGAAATATTGGAAGTAGTCCTTCGGATTTGCGAAGCACTTAATACCACAGGTTGTGAAAACAACACCCTCAAGGTCGTTTGTGTATTTTTCAGGGGGAACCGGTTTCCTTTCATACCCGAGAAAAATAATTTGAACGGTGGAATTTTCTGATTGGTCATTGGATAAGTCAGTTGGCAGAATAATTATTACTGGGGTTTGAGTACATGTAAACGGCAAATAATTAAAACTTTTTCAACATAAGGGTGCAAGTTTACACAAAATGAAACCAACATAAATGCATTGATTTTTATGGTGACCATACGGTGTCCATATGCATACACATGTGCATATCTGATTATGTCGACTAGATTCTACGTAATTATGGGCCGGTGTTGATAGTTATTACATGACCATTTTTAATTCTGTATCGATAAGCACACATGTATTTAGAGAAGCTTCTTTGCACTTTAATACGCACCTGTCCACACCGATACGACTTTGTTGTTAATTGTGATGCTAGAAGCTAATGAGTATCACAGCTGGTATGTTTGGACAGGCAGGTTTGAACAAACATGATGGATCACATAGTTTGCTTCTCTGCCCGTGTATCAGTGCATGTTCAACAGGAAACCGCCGGACATCGAAACGAACAAACTGGATCCGGGTAGTTTGGGCCCCCAGCCTCGAGCCCGTGTACAAATCGTTGAAAACGTTGTTGCCTCTTCCTCACCGGGAGATGAAAGACGGTGGATTATCTTAGCGGAATAGTGAAAAGCAATTTACTTTTAAGGTAGCAGATGGCGTGTCCTAGCACGTTCTGGATTGAATTTTAGGTTTAGATTTAGAAGTGTAGTTATGATGTTCTTGTGCTATGAGCTACCCGTGAATACAAGTCAAAAAGTTGTAGTCTGCCACACTGTTACCTGTTTCTAGTGAAGGAATTCAGAGAGTATTATCGATTTGGTATCATCTGGTGAAATTGTCGAGAGTCCTCAACTTCTGAGGTCTTGTGGCCGTTAATGAGGTTTTGCAGCCCAGTAAGTTACAGAGTATTCTTGTTTCAAGTGTTGCAAGAACTAGACTGAATTTGCGAACCCTCTATATAGGGTAGATTCTCACAACAGCTGAGTCCGACCGGA
>QNGE01008387.1:0-17320 GCA_008508345.1 Paragonimus westermani
GTTCGATGAATATCGGTCAACTGTTTAGTTGCCACTTTTCATTCTTCTCCGTCTATTATCTTCATTATCACATTGCTGTCGAACTAAGTGTATCATGAGACAAACGGAAAACAAATGATCCAACGTTTTTAGTCGTTTCGTAGGACCCATCATTCAGGAGAGAATGTTCCTCAGTATAAGACGACTTTGAAAATGATGGAGATTATTTGCAGTTTCTCCAACTGCATCACTTGACACTTGGACATTTTTGGCATTCAAGCCTCGACAGTGGTAAACGTACTGTTTCATATGAGATGGCTACCGATGGCCTATTATGCCAATATATTTGACGGCGATGTACCGGAGTAGTCTAGAATGAAAGATGTTGGCAACGACATAAGACCTAATCTCGATATAATTAGCCAACCAACTGTTGTGCAAACAAATCATTTCGTTACGTTCAAGATAGAATTCAATAATGACAGAAACAGATGCAAGTTATTTGGGCGAAAGTGAACAAAACGTCGAAAGAAGAGTCATTCTGATAAGAAACTTATATCATTTCCTCATCAGTCTGAGGAATGATGTCCGACAACTGCGCAATGAACTTCACGGTGCTCCTGGGTCGAGATGGAATTGTGTCATGGTTTTTGTTAGCAACAATTACTAAGGATGTTGCCTAGACTTTAGAAGATCTGCTAATGTTATGTCATCCAGGTTTCTCCAATCGTACACTAGGGCACTCCCTAGTTTTCAACTACAAATGTGTGGGAGATAGATGCCAGTGTTAGGGAAACTAAATATGTCCACTAACCAGCCGAACTGCGCAATTCTTGCGCAATTGAATTGTATGATGAACAAAGATTTAAAACACAGGCTGAGTTTCGCCGTCATCCAAACTATGGGTTTTATGACGTTCAATCAAAACAGGTTTCGTCACGTTGAAGTATTTTATCAACACTCCTCTGTTTTTGACTCCACTTCAGTTGTATCTCGGGTGCTGATAGCTCGTCCTCAACCAACGATACCTTAAACGTTTTGTTACTTGCTGGATTTGTGTAAATTAACCACACAATAAGAGAAATGAAATAGTTAATGAAGTCGAACCCAACAGTACCATTGAAGCGCTTCACTAAGTGGATTATTCCGATACCAGTATGTTTTTTAAAAAATAGGTTGTTGTTATACAACAAACTGACCCGTGACTGCTGAATGTTGTGCTCATCAGTGTAACAAAACTTGCCAACTCTAGCCAACCTCTTGCCTGGACTGAGTCGAATCCGATGTTATGCGAACACTGATTCGTCTTCCTCTCACTGACAGCCGAACATTGCCGGAAAATCAAAATAGCCAACAATGTTTGTTACTGTTAGCTGGATCAAGACTGATAACACCGAGAGGTTACGTTGTGTGGTCTCTATACAAGCACACTGTAGTTCTGAGTTATGTTTAATGCTTCAGGATAATAGCAGTCGATCCGATTTTGGAGTGGTACAAATAGAAAAAGAGGACGGACAGATTACATTAGTGGAATCTGTCAAATGAGGAACAAAACTTTGCACAACTTGTGAACGATTTGTTATCAGAAAGTGAGTAACCAAGACAGTGGTACCCGTGATGGCAAAAATATAGAGGTCCATGTGTGTCGAGCTCCGCCGCTAATAAGGAAACTGAGTAGACTGAGAAAACGTAAATACGAATTAATTTGCTAACCGTGAGGGCAAACACATTGTGTTGTTATCATTTTTCATTCATTATTCCGAACTGACTATTCTAATTTTGAAATCAACGCTACATTGGATTTCGAAATGTCACAGACAAAGGGACGGATGATGCCGCAGAATGTAACAGAAAAAGACTGAATGATCAAAAAGCAGACCGAGACGACACAATGTCTGACCGAAAGATGCAAACAGCTTACTCGATAAACGCGTAGCAGCCTTCAAAACTCATGATCAGTTCATCTATCAAGCGTGATTAAAATTCAAACAGAAGCGGTTAGTCATCATAAAAGCCTAGTAATGAGAATTATTCATGTTGATTTACTTGGCGTATACCGGAGTGAACGCATGTGTCCTCAGTGCAAAGTAGCTGGTCGTGTATGGCCAGTAACGAAATGTCTCATTTGCTTGTGGCTCACGTTTAAACAAGTGGACAAAATTATGGTGCTTACAGAATCTCAAAAGTGGTCTCAATAGCTAATGGCAGCCAGCCAATACAGGGTCATCAAGAATTTTTGATAAAACCACACAAATCCAATTTTTTACTAGTAGGCCACATGCCCATTTTATTAGCTATGACATGTTAGAAGCATCGTTCTCTAGCAGTAACCCCCAGTTTGTGTGTAAGGAGTTCAAAGTGTCTCTAAAAAATAAACTTCTGAGCATCGGAGAAGTAAGCCACATAGTCATCCAAAATGAAAAGAGAAATCTATAACTTAAATGACACAGTGTTACCATCTCTTAAAGTGTTGAACGGAGCTCTGTACTTTAGAAATAAATGTACGTTAAGTGATACTCGTCTATATCACTAGAAACTGAATATTTGTAAGTAAGCTGTGCATAGAATCTTCTGTTCTCCAGATCCTACAGCGGCGCAGGTTACAAGAAAATAACTTGAAACTCTAGATTGGGCGACAGATCACAGGTCCATTGTGGGCTTGAAAACTTGAGTCAGTGAACACGTGAAATGGTGTTCAACGGTCGACGGTATATGTCTCGCGGTTTTGTGTTATGGACGGAGTAGTGTAGCCAGGAGTTCATGCGAATGTGATAAAACGATTTCCGGCTAGAAAGGAAAATGTTTCAAGAACGTAAAGCTTACAAACTTATGAAAGTGAAGATGAAGTGGGACCGGACTGTAAATACATCCAAACTGAATAAAATACACAAATCTCTAAGGCGATGACAATTGAAAGGGTAGCGAATGATCAAATTTAAACGGTATAAACATCAGTTGCTTCTTTCAGTTCGATTTTAGGAGATTGTTGGTTAAGACCAGTTTATTACACGAGGGTTGGGTTCAAACAACCGATCTGAATATATCAAGAATGTAGACCGCGGTGCCGAATTTACCACTATGAACCAACACCGCTGCAATCAAGTAGCGTCCTGTAATGTAAGCAGCGTTGTTTTCTATAGAGTAGATGTCGGCTTTCTAGTAACCTGAGACCACTTTCGTGCCGTTCATGTTTCGTTTTCTTGATCATTTCGATGCGCTGAAGAACATAAAAGTGCATCAGCGCAGCTCTTCCTCGCTCAGCCGATGTTGTCTTATACACCGTGGACCTGTGGATGTCAGAAGAAGACGGTCTATAACAACCATATGTTAGAGGATAGACTAGTAACATGCAGTATTCAGAGACCCAATAACTTCTGACACCAATTGACTCAGCCAAACAACAGAATGGACCGCGGCCCTTGACCAACTACTTCATTTTTTTGCACATGAGAAAGCATATTGTAAACTGACTTTGTTGGACTAAAAGCGTTCATTTTTTCCAGATGCGTCAGAGAAAATCAAGACGACATGAAGCTATCCTCAGTTTTTCCAGAATAAAGAAAATCTTTCGTTCCGCAGCACTCACTCAAAGCATTCGACTGGCCTTGACACGTCTTCGGAACAGACTTTATCCAGAGGAGCCTGCTGCTTCGAATGAAACTAGAATTATTAACCCGCCTTTAGTAGAATCGGTTCGTTTGGTCGATCGCAAGAAGGAAGTTCAATTTCGGTAACGGTTAATTGAATGACCATAGGACCGCATGCCAGTGCTTTATTATAAAACAATTACAAACTGATATGCAAACGCATGATATGCCTCCATTTATTGGAAGACTGATAAAGGTGTAGGCTAGTTCATATCTTTTTATGCGTTTGAAACTAATCCACTTCAACTTTGCTTGGTTATGAGTAATTATCATTAGAGAAACTCTGCAATATGTTTTTCACAGTTATCGCTAGCTATTGAGATATTTGCTTTCAATTAGAAACCGGTAAATCACAAGAAATTCTGTGAACTCCTCTGAACTCACTACCACTGAAAACTTTGTTTCCGATCACTCGTCGTCGATTGACCTAGCAGAATGCAAAAGAGCTGTGGCCTACTAGTAGATAGTGTGAGAGATATGTGCAATTTTGTCAAAATGAAAGACTCATTCCAGTTTTATTCACTTCAGTAACCATTATTTTAGCAAACACTGTCTATGACGACCATAGATTTTAGTCCGACTGATATCTGAGTATGGACATGCAAAGTTGACCGAGGAGGATAGTCTATTGTTTTAGTAAATGCAGGATGTTTCTAGTAGAAAACGATAAACAGATAAGTGAACTTTTAATTCGATTAATCACAAAACACCGAATTATCTAAAGAATAGTCTTAGGGTGGGGACAATTTTGTTTAGTGGTCACAGTGTATTGCACAAGTAAGTTACATACAGAGCTGCGGTTGGCAAAGCGCCTTGCGCTGAACTTTCCTGGTTCCTTGCTACAAACAAGTTTACTGTACTTAACCAGCTGTTGACATTTGTAACCCAACTACTCTTGTTTGCACAAACGTTTTTGGTGAGCACTGTCCACTTTGAAGCCTGTATTCAATATTTTAGCCAATAGGGCCAACAAAATTAAACAGAGGTGCACTATGTTACTAAGGGTAAATTAGTTACTTACCAAATTGCGTTATGTTGAAACCATCGAATGCACACATGACTAGGTAAGAATTCAAAATGTAACTTTCTCACAGTTGGTCTTCAGTTACACATTCTTCAGATCTGACCACAGGAGGCCTCCTGGAGAGTACAATGTACTGGTTTACTCACAAGAACACGTTTGTTTCCGTGATAGGCATGCAAAACACAGCTGATGTGGGACTCCTGTATGGACGCGGAAATTCCATAGAGGAGAGTTCCTGAGATGAAAACGTGTAAATGTGTGCGCTGCATAACAGTGTGTTGTGTAATCCTTTCAACCGTAATCTAGCTGGTGTTTTCAAGTACCTTCTAGGTACAACAGTGATTTACAATGTCTTATCTGTGCTGCTCCAAAAGATCTAGCTCCATTCTACAATGGGTAGCATACATTCCAATTACTGATACTGTTACTTATTATGGATAGAGCATGATAAACACCCTTGTTTCTTGAGTTCACTGGTCAAGTCTGGGCTTACATTAAAGAATTGTTTCCAAATTCCCCACCTAATCAGATGGCTAGTTACCTCCTTTGATTGTACTTTAGGTTGTCCTCAATTATGAATCAGCCAACTAAAAGAAAATTTGTTGCAAACCATAAAGAGCTTGTCGCGTTTGTCTTCCAAGGTAGATTCGGAACACTTCCCTTCAAGACGAAGTTAAGATGACTGATCATCGAACGTACAAAAACCAGTTACTGAAGTTGATTGCCATTTTTTTCTTTAGCAGCAAACTAGAAAACGCCTCGTTCTTCTCCTTGTCGTTTAACGCTTTAAGTCACTGTTTGCTGTTGTAAAACCTGGTAGCTCTGGTACACCGAAGTCTTTCGTGTATGGGAATGTGGCCACATCATTTAGGTTTGATGATATCGGAAGCGAGAAACTTCAAGCATCTTGACTGCAGTTTATCAATCACGATTACAGTATGTGGTTGACCTATCAGCTGACTATTTCTTCTCCCCATGGACGTTTTGATTCAGTTGATAAGAACCCCGTTTCGTGCATATATATTGAACACATGTCTAAAACCTATGTTTTTATCCATGCCAAACGATGAGGTGAATTCGTCAGATTCTCCTCCCACGAATAAAAAATAGTTTTTTTGATGATTGTTCGGCAATAAGCACCACAGGTGCTTGTCAAAGTAGTTTTTACACACAAATTCAGGTCCTTTTGGTAACACACATTACTTTCGGACTGACACAGGGACCCTGAGGATTCTGACTGCTAGACGAACTTGAGGACCATTGCTTACTGACTCCATGAACAGTCTGAAGTAATCACTCCATCAGAGGCTTCAACTATAAAAGTTTGTCAACAGCTTCCAGGTTGCCCGTAAAATGCTTACGGTCACCTCCACACAGCCTGTATCATATGACCTAGCATTTTCCCCCAACTAATTAACTGCAAGAACAAGGCCAGTTTTACTGGCGACAGACCCAAAAAACAGTTTTTTCCGAAGTGAATTGCATTGTTCTTATGATGGGCAAAATATCACTTCGCCGAAGACATTCACTCACACAGTTGCTCGCCAACGGAAATCGAGTCATAACAGAGCATACATCCGGTCTGACAACCCATTTACATGACAACACTGAAGTACATATCAATTATGTTTTTATATCCCTGTCATAATTAAACTTGACTGACAAGTATCGTTACGTTCCATAATCTTTCTTCTCAGAAGATGCACACTGAAAGCCGGTAAGGCACGCAGACGCAAACGACCTATCTTGACGATTGCCCGATCGATTCTGCTTGGCGATGGACCACGTGCTTTCCACGACACCCCCTCTAACAAATCTAGTTCAACTGAGTATCACAGTAAGAAACCTAGTCACGTGCTGGCAGTTACTCCATCGAATAACACGGTTTCGCAAATAGGATGGCCACGCCAACCACGCAGCGACGTTACCCATTTGTCTTCCTACTATCGTGAGTAAAATCTGATCAGTCGCTTTGGATTCTATAACGCTTGTATTATTGCGGTGCAACGCTACCTGATTCAAAATATTTATCACACAACAGAAAGAACATCACCCGTTTGAGGAACGAACTGACAAAGAGCATGCAACACCCCAAAAACAGTTTACGAGGCCTCTTGGTTGTCGGTGAACACCATACAGTGAAAACGGTTTTCGATTTCCTGTCAATGTTTTTCACAAAGTAAAATCAAGACAAACATATACCTGAGAAATCCATCTCCAGATGTATGCGTTTCTGTGATAACGGACCATATATTGGTCAAAACAAACAACAACTCAGTTGCTACTGGTTAACCAGAAGGTCTTCATTTCGTGTAGGGTCACTAATAAGATGGTCTGAACAAAATGTCAACCTTGGGGTAAACGTTTGGAGAACAGAGGATGGGGGCAACGGATGTCAAAAGATTTGATGGATTTCTAGTAGTCACAGACGCAAGGCTATACAGTCTTATCGCAGTCGTTCTGGTCATGTGATCTGACGGTATCGTGTTTAATTTGGTTAATGTCCTCGCTAAAGTCAGTGCATTGCCATCATTGGCATCGACGACTAACATCGCCTAACAGAAGTAGGATTCTGATTGCGTCTTTCAATGTTTCTGGAAAACTGGAAACCTAACCCATCGTAAACCTCTAACGAAGTTAGGACCATTTAATGTGGGAAACGCTTGTGATACTGCATCAACTTTTGTAAATTCCTTTTATGTAGGCTGTCATTAGACAGCGACGAGTAGTCTGCAACACAAATTGAAAATTCCTTAAGTTTACCGCTCTTCTAATGAGCTTCATTTGTAAACTGGGTTGACCCTACCAAAAACACCGGATTGATGCAGTATAAAAGATGGTATGAATCAGAGTAAACTTCATCTTTCGATGTTTACATTAATTGTTTGGCTATAAAACTGGATTGTTTTTGTTATCCATCTTTGATTTCTGTATCCGAAAAAAACGCGTCTATCTAGCTACTCCAGACTCTTCGATTTTATTTAGTAAGTTAACAGTATTTGGGAGGATGCACGTCAACATGACGTTTCAGGCGTGTTTATATTGACAGGGCCTGGCTGCCGAGCAGGATACGCAACTTCCACCTGGTTTGAATACTCACATACTTAGATTTATCGTGCTCTCAATGATATCGAAACCTGCCTTTGTTACTTGTCTGTGAGCTAGTTGGGCTTGCTGTTGACTAGAAGAGTTGAATTTTATAACTTAAAGCTGAGTTATGTTCTATGTAACAACGAAGGTAAAATCATCCGTGTGGGAATGCGAAACTTTCTGGGCAAGCTGACCTATGATTCACGTTTTATTTCAAACTTCTGGGTAGACCAACTTGTTCGCAGGCGAGAGTAAAGTTGGGGTTAAATCCCTCCTATTAGTGTCACAACCCTTACTGACACCGTGCTCTATTCATACACAGATGAACACAAGGGAATGCTAACAACTGTGCAACACTAAATAACATGTTGCATGAAATTATACGGCGGCGTCCGTGGACCTGAAGATATGAGGCAGAAGTGACGGAAAGAACGCACAAGTGAAAAGGAGGCTACGTTTCACTTCGTCATCCATTGTGGGAGTGGTAGTTCGTTGTATTAGATAGTACCTCTTTAGTGTTTGTGGAAGGATTCAGTGACTGAAAAATTAGAGAAAATTTAAGGGCATGAACTATTCAGTGGCAGTCTTTTTGCCGTAATAGAGATTTCGTAATAACAACGTGGTCTGATAACGTAACCGGCAACCGTGTCTCAAGTAATTTCTCCATAAAATGACCAACGCAAAAAAAATTTTAATTTTAAAATTTTTAGATAAAGTACTGTTTTGGAATTATTGTTAAATGTGTTCTAGCTTTCTACTGAAAAGTATTCAAGCCACTTTGCACAACTTTTGCCATGCATTCAAGAGTGTTCGTATTCTCTGTCCAGGTGACGAAAAATTCACCAGCCTGCGTAATTCGATCAGACCGGAGTAAGTCATCTGAAATATGCCTGAAATTCTGTGTTCAATTTTTTAAGTTTGTATTTTGTTCCTAACTCATCACACTAATTAAAATAAATTCTGAATGAAATACCAAATTGACGGATAACCAAACCGGGAAAAACCAAAACAACCAGCTTGGAAATAACTCTAGAATGTCGCATCGTTTCTCTCAACTTACCACTTGCCTGTCAGCTTAACAGCCGGAAGAGTCTTAAAGAGTGAACACTGCTTTACTTGTTCACTGATACACACTTAGATAGACATTCCATCTGCCATTTTTTGAGCAGAAACAAACACAATGTACTTCTGCTTTGATCAGTAGCACACACTCCGACTCTGACTGCAACTTCAACATCGGTCAGTGTTCTCGCGTTTTCATTGATGAAACTAGTCGGGTTGCTTGCATTGCATGCACCTGAGCTGGATTCCAAAGTTTACACAGAATATAAATTCAGGCAACGGATTAGCCTTGGAAAAAGAGCTTACCCATATCCAGTGGTTATTTCCACAAGTGGTTCACCAGTACAGTGTACTCGGAAACAAAAAACTGTGGTCAGCTATGAATGGCATTCAGCTCGTGGTAATCAACAATCCAACATTCAGTGCTCCATAGTGGCATGTACGCATTACTGTTCGTCTGTTACCAAAAGAAGTGACTTGGTCATCTGTAGTCAAGGTTTATGTAATTCGACTTCCACCCACAGTTGACAACAGTTTTTGAATTCAGAATTATGGTCCTGCCAGATCTTCTCGGAACAGAGGGTAAGATTCGAGATCACTTTCAATTTCTGCCGTGACTGGGAAGTGAATTCCGATCTACTTTTTGGGCATTGCGTGAAAGACTTCACACTATGCGCCACCAAATGACCACCTGTCAAGTGAATACGTCTTAACCATCAGGTCGTCTGATTGAGCTGATGGTTATTGGAGTATGTTCGTGTATGGGCAGCTAAATCAAACGATTGCGAGGTATTCAATAAAGCACAGCGTAGATACGCGGGATCCGAATAAAGCGAAGCTGAACAACCATAATGATACGTATGATATTCTGAAGACAATGAGATCACCCTTACTATGGTATTAAAATTGAAAACCTGTGCAGTTCTCTACTTAGGCATTTGATAACATGTTATGGAACTCAAATATCATTGTACAAACTGACCTGGATACCTGTCTTGATTTGGTTTTCGTGTACGCCGCTGATTGGGTGAGTTTAATGTAAGTCCTTTCCACTTTGCACCGGTTGCAATATTATCGCACACAATTTGGCATAATGTTCACGTTCTTCGACGGTCGTTCTCAAAAGCTGACTTTACCCTGTTCTATTGTGTCGTTGGTTAATTAGAACAAAAGTTCTTAAGCTGATGGTAACCAACAGCCGTTATGGTTCGAGCCCAGTTCTCAAGTATCAGACCAAAGCTTTTATGAGTACTTATGAGAACAGCGTTAAAAATATTATTTTGAATAGAAACTGATCACATGGTTGAATGAGGCTAATCTGCCTCAAGTTGACAGTTATCGCTGGTTATAGCAGATGACTCTAAAGGGACAAAAGCGGAAAAACCTAACAATGTTTTAAACGACGATCATTGCAGTCATAAATTGTGTGGCTTAGTAAAGTGACCGTTGTCGTCAACTAAACAGTAGTTCAATGTAAGTTGGTATGATTTTTCGCAAGTGTCACTCCGAGAAAATGGAATTAGTTGATAAGAATCAGTAAAACTCCGCAAAACCACTGTTTCTGTTTAAACTAGAACTACACTGGCCTTGGAAGGTTAACTTCCAGATGAGAGTGGAAAACTACAACAAACGCTTCGAACGATGTGCTAGAAGTCCTTTGAGATACCTTCAATTTTGTTTCCTGTCTGAATTAGCTTGACACTTACTGAATCGAAAACCTCCTTCTATATATGATTCTATTCAAAATGACTAAATCCCTGAACTCCGCTTGTTTCACCGATAATTTTTGTTCCTCAGTAGTTTTTCTGAACCCGATTTTCCCCAGTTATCTGTTGCAGTATAAGTTTAAGTAGTATCGAAACTAAAACGAAGTTAAACAAGACAGTGTGACTGACTTTCCACTCACTCAAAACTACTTCTAACTTTTAGCATCAGCTGCACACCAATAAAGTTGTCTTTGGGTCCACTGGAGTTGCATGATGACCGTCATAACATTTTGGTTGTCAAATGTGAGTCACTGGTTCAATTGTTTTATGTTTTGTACCGATTCCATACGAGCCTGGACAACTAGTAACTAGTAGTCAAATTCTGTCTCTCCAACTACTGGTTCGCGTGGTCACGAATCGTCCTGCGATCCAAAGACATGAGTCAATAACCACTCTCTCTAGGTGTTGATCAATGAAACAGTGGCCAGTTTAGTTTTTCCACTAGGATGCTAAAGAATGAGAATGCTAAAAGTGAACACCAAAAGATCTCCAATTTGGTTGATCCACATTTGTACCACTGCACAAATTCAGAAGAAACGAGTAATTTCGTGGTGTCCAATAAACAACATGTAACACAATCAATGTAGTCCAAAATCACATAAGATCCTAACAAAAATGGTTAGTTTACATAGAGTCAACAATTTACTGGGGGCGAATAAAGTAGTGGACTAGAAAAACCACAGAGATGTGAAAACTGGTGGGGAGACTACAGGTGACCAACTAATTAACTGATTAAAACAGACAGACCGATGGACCATTGGGAAACTGTAGTAGCTTTTTGAACTGACGAACTCACGGAGATGTCATCAAAATCGGGTCAAGTTACTGTCATCACAGAACCGAATAACTGATGAAATAAAACGAAAATAAAGGGTTCATTTCATGTTGAGCAACTATGGCTGTTCAATGTAAATGCCGTTTGAAGAGGCTAAAATTGATAGTGAAATACGGAGAACTTGTTGCATAGCGCAGCGGAAATATTCTTTCGAATGTAACATCATTTTGTTTAGTCTCAGCATTATTGAGGGTAGAATATACCGAATACACACGATGGACGAAGAAGGAACGACACGGCATCAGTAAGCATAAGTTCACATCAGTTAGTACGTCGTGAGGAACTCGATAGCTTGATGAGGTGCCTTGGCCATTTTTGCACACAAAAATGCTACTTAACGGATTCTGAGGCATATAGCTCCTCTAAGTTCCAGTAATTTCGAGTTCCGACTGAAAGATAATATTCGGGATGAACAAGTAAAATAAGTTGATGACTGTTTGCCATGAAGCATGTAGTAGTGAGAGGACCATCGCTTCGTTTGTGAGAGACGTGGTAATTAGGCGGGTTCTTCTGGAACGTGGTACAAAAAAATGAAACAAAAGTTGTCAATCACGCAAAACTGTTTGCAGCATTCACAGCCCTATAAAATCCCTGTCAGCCTCTTTTCTAAAAGGAGGCACTAGATCTGAGTTTCAGTTGTGTCTAGTGTGAGGTCAACGGTGCACTTGTCAATGTGGCTGCCTTGATGACAGCGTGACTGGCGTTTTAGTCCCGGCCTTGGTAGGGTCATGCCCTAACGACTGGCATTAACAGCGAAAATTCAGTCCAATGCTTTTTTTCGAAACAGGGTGATTGCAAAGTCTATGGGAGTGCAACATCTGCGACCAACTGTGAACGATGTCCAGTTTACATCCAATAAAATTCGCTACGACTGATCGGTGAACAGGTCACAGTTAATAGTTTATGATGTGAAGACAAAAGTTAGGACCGAATAGTAATTGACCCCAAACAGTCACACCATCAATGAACAAATCTGGTGACTTTAAAGTAAACAAGTGTGACAAATTTTACAAAATCAACACAAGTGGATGACGAAGGTGTAACATTAACTATACAACCATAGTTTACACCAGTTGTGGAATTCTGGCACTACAAGGGACATTCGAATGTGTGTTAAATCATCACTGGTTTCATCTTAAGTTAATTTAGCGTTTTGTTTAAGTGAATCGCTGGCTGCAAGGTGTTTAAACAAAACCGAATAAGGTTTGGTTCCTAGGTTACTTCAAACGCATTAGTTTACTCAACAACAGAAATCCATTATTAATAAATTTTGGATTAATGGAATACAGAAACAATTTCTCACAGTTCTTCCTCAACTATCCAATTTTCGGTTGACACGTTGAAACACATTTTTGTTTGTTCAGCACTAGATCAAAATCGGAGCAGAACACAGGGTATGGATATTATAGAAGCGCCGCAGGTAAGTTATGTGGCACATAGTTATTGACAAACTTGAGTTTATTTCCTGGTGTGCACTTAACTTGAAGTTATCTACCTGAAAATGCACATAGGTTACTTATTCGGATCTGTAAACAATAATACTTTGTTGTTAACATGACACAAGAGACACACTTCTTATCAGACACCATTCGAGATTTACTTCACTACCTCATAATTCGTACTGAATGCTGCTCACAGACGTTTTATTATTTGACAGCCGCCTCGTCTGAGTAAGAACTCGGTTCACCAATAGAAAAACTGTCAAAATCGGGGTGTTACTCTGATTTCTTAGAGTGGGACGGTCGTTGTAGCTTGACGCATCTTTGGCGTCAAAGATATCTGACATGCAACATAACCATTAGAGTAGTTTCGTCTAATTTTTGCTAGCTGTTGTTACATACAACCTAAGCTGACTGACGATTTTAACTGGGGCACATTGGTCTCAAGTGTGTAAAAGCAGACACCAGGGACTCTTAGGAAACAGTTTTCCTCTCTCATCCACTTCCGCAGTCTCTACTGGTGTTACAGTTCCGTTATTGTCTTTCGCTTCATCTATGTGAATTGGTTGGCTAGCCAACAACAAAACAAGCTACACATTTACTCAGGCGTTCACTTTCATAGGGTACATATTTCTTGGTTAAACTAGACGTTTCTTAGGTTTGAAGAGTTTGCCATCGGATGAGAATTTTTACCCCCCAGAATGCTGCGCGAATTCCGATCTGATTAGGAACAACTTTTTTTGTTAAAGGGAATAACTGGCGGAATGTTCTCTCATCACAAATAATTCGCAAGTGGATTAGCAGAATATCTGGTAACCGACTGACCGGTTATCAGACGGTCGGTTTCAATACACTTAACCACACAAACTGACAAGTAGGACCTTATCAACTGTGAGGTAGAATGTTTTCGATGAAACTACGATTAGAACTGTAAGTCGTTTTTCAACTCATCATGTATTATTAATTGCGTTGTTACCCGAAGGATTCTTGTAAATATAAGTGAACATATTTACTAGTATACAACGAAATAGTTAGATAACGGTTAGAGATTGATAGCTGGAAAACAACACGTTGATTCCGGTCCGATAACATATTTGAAGTCACGCAGTTATCAGTTAGGCAGATTGTACACATTAAACAATAAATGTTCATGAACTCGAAATCTACTGCAAAACGACAGTTAGTACCGCTGGAAAAATTCTTACGGGAAAACCGTTAAAGAAACTAGGTAAAAGTAGCTTAAGTGGAGAAACCAGTAATGGTGCGGATGCATATATGCTACTGGCTAGGTTTCACTTCTGTAACAAGCAGTGTTTGCAATAAGAAATCATATTGGTCACGGAGGTTCCTATTTGACAGTCCATGTTCTCCGACTTTACTCAAAGAATCAGTTAGGGTCAGACGTCATTGGGACTTTATTACAAAATTACTGAAAATTGCTTAGTGTGATAACTCTTCATCAGGCATAGAGGGTGAATCATCAAGTTGGAGTAAACGGCGGAGTTTCATTGAACAGTATGCAGTGCATCCGAGGCTCTTTAACCTACATGCTACAGAACAGCTGCGTTGCGTATACTGTAACCAAAATAATGCAAGCCCTTCTTCTTTCACGAACGTCAGACATAATCTCGACCTCACATTTGATGGTGGAATAAGACGGTAACAAAATATCCTTATTCTTCCTGGTGATATCTTATAATTTGTACTATATGATGGACAGTAACTGCTATCGGAGTAGATGAAGTTCGTGGACACAAGTATACATCACCTGCAACAGGGCAATAAAAATGGAACATCGCAGCTCTGAAACGGCACCCTTAGAGTGTAAAACGTCTTCCACGCAGACTATCCCAGCGAACTTCAATGTACTTGCGAAACTAGATAAACCAAGTTGTCCAACGAAACTGTTCACATAGATTTTAGTCAACTTTTACCAAAGGTCACAGCAAGCAACAACTTGTTTCTTAAAAATTTTATGCTTGCATGGCACAAACCGTCCTTCATTTGGTCTCGAATATGTTCATTGTGTGCATCAGGTTGCATTTACAACGAACTTCCATGTTTCAATTACGCACGGCACTTAATGGTAACACTTTCTTTTAGATAGAAGATTGGCCAATTCCATCAAAGCTGAGACCAGTGTCGGAACTGGAATATCTGTCATTGGATGAAAGTCATTTGGGTGATTTCAGTTCGGCTGGGATTCAGGGTCAGCTAATCCAAAACAGAGTTGAAACTCAAGTGAGCCATAAGAAGAATTGTATAATTAGATTTTCTGTTTCATCCTTCTAACGTATCCCATTATCTTGCTGGTTTAAGGCCGCCGTATTGAAAGAGTTGAAGCTGAGTTCGCGTATGTTTTTGAACACATGATATTTCACGAGATTACAATAAACAAGCGCCCACCAGTTCCGATTAATAGTTCCAAGAATAATTTTATGTGATAAGTCATTACACGCGGTTGAACTTAATGATCATTAAATCTAAGTACTTCACGTAAGACATTATTCCAAAAATAGTAGTTCCGTTAACTGACTTGGAGGTGTTCACTAATCGCACAGCTGCAAGACTCATCAGATGCTTTGATGGACGCCAATGGTGATTGTTCGAGATAAACCCAGCATGGCAGCCACCCTCATAATTGACTCGGTAGACACGGGCTAGATAGTGCAATCTTGACGTGAAAGTTTCTAGATATCAGCTTGGCTTCTTCGTACAGGTGGTAAAGTACACATGATATTATGATCACGCAGTTTCAACGATTGTTTCATTCGGGTGTTTGTTTGCAAGATGCCCGACTACTTAATTGTTCTTTTGGTATGTGTTTGCTAACCTTGGTTGTCATTCGGCGCTTGCTTCTGCTAACACAGAATACTCTGCATCGGTTTTTATGCTCGTAGATCACGTGAGTTATGCTTTTTCATTTAGAATAATTAAGCACATCGAATACATCCATCATCTTCTGTTTCCCACATACAGTCATTCTGGAAAGTTGGTGAGTTATTAATAATGCACAACTGAGTTTGATTTGTGATAATTTATTGTACTTTTTTGCCTAGATATTTCGTTTGAAACAAACGGTATCACGACTCACCACAGTACCAGTGTGCTAGAATTTATGTTCTTTTCATGTGAAATCCTTGCAACTATCTCATGTGAAAGGATGTTGAAGGCTCACTTCAAACTTCAAGAACACACCCATCAGGTGTGCAGTTGTTTTCACTTGAGCAGTTTTATTTCTTGCTACGTCTTCTATGCTTTAGTTGACGAAATTGAGGCTTCCGTAGTGTCAAGTGCTTCTTAAGTGAAACCAAAAGTAAACGTTGAGAATGGGATACTTTGACTGGTAATTGACCATCAAACAGACTGAAGATGGATTTGAAATCATACACAAATTTTTCTGACGCATATCAGTACAGTTAATCAAACCGGTGAAACTAATTTTAATCACAACGAACAAACTGTAACATAGGCATTAAGAAAGAAAATAACGTATTAGTCACATCGATGAACGTCAAGCGTTAATGCAATACACTGACATTTTCACAGCTGTTTCACACCGTAGTCTCTCTAAATATACGACTCCACAACAGGCTTATCAGTCTCAGTCAGTTACCACTGCACTTGGTTGACGAATACCGGTTTAACTCAATACAACGTTGTATACACACCTGTTAACCAATTTTCAAACTCCTACATACCCATCTTCAGCAAATGAAAGACAATGAACTCAATTCGCTTGAGTTGTGCAACGGAAGTAGTCATAGTAACGTCCGCGGAAACGTTAGTGATCAATGTAAATTTGAAAGAAGTTTTATTCATTTCATACACCGAACTTGAGCCAACCGAAGTCTAAGAGAAGAAGAAGATCGGGAACGAATCAAATAGTCTGTACTAATCGCAAGTATAGATATACGGTTGGCAGAGACCGGTTAATAGGATGAGTTACTTTAGATAGAGTTTTTGGTACAACAAAGCTTACGCGCTGTGCAACGAGTATCAGCTGCAAGCCCGAAAAATGACGTTCGTCTGAAGTTTCACTGTAGCTTGTTAGATGCCTTAAGGACCTATTAAGAGCTGTGGAGTTCTTCAACATGAAGCTCCAAGGAACGTAGGAGAAACATGCTAAATTCAACGGGGAGTAGACAAGCGTCGGAACGGTGGCTGGTTAAATGACGTAGGATAAAGAAACACACTAGATGATGAGCCTTGAGTTACAGTTTTCTGAATTTAGTGAAAAAATAGGTAGCATAGGTTAACCATGTCATCTGACTAGTTTGCCTAAACCTGAAGTCTACCGAAAGCGAATTCGAGACAAAGTTTCCTCATCGATTTGTATTGATCGACAGTCAGCAGAAACTTTATTATATCGACTGTTTTTCGTAAGTTGAAATGACATGCTTGTACAGCTGGAGAGAGGCAAACTGAGAGCTGGTGACCAATTTGACTGTTCATCTAATCTAACCAAAAAACGTGTT
>QNGE01008388.1:0-17308 GCA_008508345.1 Paragonimus westermani
TGAACGCAGACATCGGTGGTCAAATACTTGAAGACGGTTCACGTCTTCTACCCTGAGCGGCCAGGTCTCGCTGCCGTAAAGTAATACGGCCCTCACGGTTGTCTTATATACGCGACCTTTCAGCTTCAGAGAAATACACCTCTGTCGCCAGAGATGCCTCAAGTTAGCGAATACCGTCCTAGCCTTAGAGATACGCGCTTCTATTTCATTCCTTACACCTCCACCGCTGCTGATGCAGCTTCCTAGGTATACAAACCGGTCAACAACCTCTATGACTACATTATCTAACATCAAATCTACGTGGTCACAGCAATCCTGCAGAATCCACAGTCTAACGAGCAAGTTGAACGTCTGAACGGTACCCTAAGGAAAACTGTACTGCTGGCACTCAAATCAAAAAACCTTAGTGCTGAACACTAGGAAACATTGCTGCCAGATGCACATCATTCTATACGCTCCTTACTGTGCACTGCGACTAACCGTACTCCACATCAGCGGATGTTCTGTCACAACCACAGAGCTTCCACGGGTCTCCATTCCAAGCTGATTGGTGAACCCCCACAAATTCCTATTTCGGAAACAAAACCGAACGTCAAAATATGATCCGTACGTAGAGGAACGTGAGTTGGTAGAATGTAACTCGACATATGCTCTCGTCTTCCACCTCGACGGCCGTGTGAGCACAGTATTCCTATGCAACCTGGCATCAGCTGCAGAGGATACTGTAATGACCAAAGAAGGAGAAGCAGACGACAGTGAAGCGCCCAATTCAAACACTGGTTTCTCCGATATTCACGTTTGTGGAAAATCGTGGCGCTGATTCCAATAATTACGTCTGCAAAACCCTTCTAAGCCAACAACAGAAGGTGAGACCATGTATTCTGAGGAGTCAAAAGATATAATTCATACGTCATATTACTTATAGTTTGTGCTCCATGACTCACGAAATTCCCACCGAATTTACTTCTAGAGGAGGTGGACGTTATGCATTTGCATCGTGTCCTACGTCAAGATCAAGCATCACTCATCACGTTCTCTATTTTGCATTGCAGCTATATGGCTTGATAACAAGTTGAATAAAGCCTATCATTTTGGCAACCTATATTTCTGTCTTAATAGCAGTCTGTTGGACGTGCGTTTCGAACCATCACAACCTGGTTCGACTGAACCGTCCTTCCAAGACTATCATTTAAAGAGGTTATCATCACCATCACAAACAGCAATACACCAGTGGTTCACACTAATATTTAACTGTCACACAACCATAAAGAAGAAAAAACCTTGTATAGGTAGAGAGGGGAAAAAAGAAAGGGATGGGAAGGGACCTGACCACTAAAAACTAGCTACCTCTACATTCAACACCAATGTGCCTCACTTTGCAAACAACCGATCTGTAAGTGAAAATAAGGCGTCATCGGCAAGACAGCTTTCTTACGGATTTCACTGCCCCGCGTAAGTAAACACACTTATTTCACAGTCAACTCGGACAAACAACGACACCATTCATGCCACTGAGTTCCATTAGCCGTCATCTCACCTAACGTCTCAAGCCACCGATTCTGTGCGTTGCGATGGCCCCTTCCCGAGAGACGAATCCGATTTAGAGTGGCCAAGCCCTTTGTGAATGATTTTATTCGTCTACGTCAAGTCATCATCCGCCCACACCGCACATTGCGTAAATCGGCCGCAGCATTGGCAGAGTGCCCGGTGTGACAGGCGACTCGTTGGTATTCTTAATACACGACCTAACCACCTAAGTCTGCGCAAATATAAGGAGTGAACAAAAGAACTCGTTGGACAAAGAGTGCCAAACACCCGCCTCCTAACATCCTTGTTTACTGGCTGGTGCCAACCATACACAATGCTAAGCTATGTAGACGAGGAGGACAGGCAAAGTTATTAGATGGCAGCATTTTTACCGTGTCCCTCCGATAACGGCATCTTCTAATGAACGCACATTGACGTACGAAGAATCCTTCGACAGTCCTTAACACCCCATGAGCAAATACCATCGCCTTCAGCATCCAGAGCCTGAACGGCGAGTTTTCAGTCGTCCTGGGGGGTTTTCGAACTTACCCGAAACATACTCTGCTAAGAAAGTCACACTAAAAAGAGTTTCGGGGTGTCGAACACAAAAAACACTGACAACAAAGAAGTAGAAGGAAAACCTGAGGACCAATGTACCAGCGAATGGTGAGTAGTATCCTCACACCCTATGTAGCCAAATAGCTCGTTGAATAAGAAAAATGATTGACTTACCGTTGAAGCAGAAGTTTCCCTTCGCACCCAGGTCGTGGGCATGGAATAGTGTCTTCCGTCGCGCTACCGAAAGATCGATAGCAGGCCGGCCGTGGACACGCATCGTTATTACATTTGTAGATCTTTGCATTTGCATATCCCAACTTAATTGTTATGTTTCGAATTAATTCGTTTTTATGCCGAATAGTGTGCACAGTAGAAATAGCGCGAACGACTGTGGTTTTACCGTGAGCCACATGGCCTATAGTGCCAATATTGATTGTGGCCTGTCGACTGATAACATCCGGGGTCAGAGGAGTCAGTATAGAAACGTCCTAATATTTTACGTCACTAAGAACGGTGAGGCAGACTTACGAGAGCATCTACATTCTGGCTCGCAAGTTTGCAACCGTCATGCATTATTTGCCGTGAAACAATCGAAAATCGCCGCCAAGGTCACCAAGCAATCTTAAACAAATGCAAAGGACAACCGAAATTAGCAAACGCTTACGGACCGAATACGACGTGCGCAACGGAACGCTCCATCTTGTCGTCTCTGTCGTTTTGGTTTTCGTTTGGACGATCCCTGTTTATGAAACAAAAACTTATTTAAGCATACAGAAAGACCAAATAGGACTAAAGTTTCAGCACTTTCTTTGCGATTGCTCGACGGGGAGACTTCACCTGTCTCCCTGGTTGTGGCCAAGCTATTTAGGGAGTGCTACTCGCCAGTGTACAACGTCAAATCCCTGGGCTGACATCCTGTCCTACTGCTGCAAAACTTCAGAAAACAAATCGATACCGCTAAGAATTCTGTGCTAGATATTGTAAACCTTTTACTCAGGGTTAATTCATACAGCACAATGAATCCTGACAAGATACGTTTCAGAATATTTAGGAAATCAGCTGCTAGTCTGGCTGAACCCATCTATAAGCTGTTTAAGCAAACACCCCAGACTAGCATTCTTCCAAATGCATCGAAAGAGGCTACCTTAACGCCCATATTTAAAGTGGGCGACCGGCACTCTCCGACTGGCCATCGGCCAATCAGCCTTGTTAGCATTCCGTGCAAACTAATGGAGCGCCTACTGAGGCGCGCCATCCTCAATCAATCCTTATCATATCNCATATCTTTACTCTTCCACGCAACATGGCTTCCTTTCTGATCGGCAATGGGTAACAAACATGCCTGTTTTCATGGATAGTCTGACGGAGGCCAAAACAATGGCCACATCTCGGATGCTATCTTCTCTAATACTGCCAAGCTTTTTGACCGTGTCCCACACGACCCCCTAAAACACAAACTAGAAGCCTATGGTATTCGAAGAGAGGTTCCTCGCTGGATTGTCTCTTTTCTTGATAATAGAACTTTTATATTCAAGACCGGGTCAGATCATTCGTCCTCCTCTTTCATTTCCCGGGACTTCCCCAAGGGTCAGCACTAGGTCTTGTTATTACTCATTTACATCAACGACCTTCCAGACAATATTACCAGCAACGTCCTCCCGTACACCGACGGCATAAAAGTCCGGAATGCCACCGATCCCAAAGCACTACGGATTGATCTTGGCGCGATCAGGCACCGGTCGGACGATTGGAGCCCCTCATCAAACGCAATAGGTGTGATCACATGTCACTTGTTGAAGACTCTGGCAATGTCTTCATGATTCATAGTGCGTTCAGCACAGTAGATATGATGAAAATCGATCTGAAGAAAGATCTCGGCGTCTGATCTTCATCTGATTTATCCTTCGCGTATCACCATGAGATGGTGGTAAGACACGATTCACTGCCCTTAGAATGGCTGGGCGCACTCTCCCCCACATAGACAGGGAAGCGTTCCGGGTGCTCTACAGGGTGTTCATAAGGCCGAACCTTGAGTGCTCTGGCCAGGTCGTGTATGCCGGTCTGAAGAAAGACATGTTAGCTGTTGAGCGTGTTCAGCGCGCTGCTGCCCAACTATTCACGGGCCTAAGAAGCGTCGCATAGAAGTTTTGGTTGAAGTTTTTCATCTTGAGCTTCGACGCCTCCGCAGTAATTTAATTTTCGCACACGTTTTTAGAGTGGTTCTCGTAGAACAGTTCTTCACTGTGGCGAATGTCGACGGACGGCGAATACATAACAGGAAGCTTCCCAAGCCTCGTCATCGGTCTTTTCTTAGGCAGCATTTCCTTTCCTACATGATTATTAAACATTGGAACAGACTGTCTTCTGGGGTCGTCAGCAGCGCATCTAGAGATCGTTTTAAAACCTTGGTTGATTCGCGTTTGCCTTAAATTTTATCGTGCGAGTATTCACACTGTGTTCTTGCTATTCGCCGTAATCCCCAAGAGCGGTGCTACACCCCGTTTGCGATGATCGTCTTTCAGATCAACAGACGCCCGCTGACAGTGAGTAAGGAAAACCGACTGCATTCGGGACCATCAGCTCCTGTCTAGAACCGTTGAGCCGCTGAATGTCTCAGTACCTCTCTGATTCAAGAGTTTCGTGTTGTTCCCTTCGTAAAGTCCGTTGCCCTTTCGGTTGGACACGCCATCCTCCTTACCCTGGACTTTCTTCTGCCGTTAAACAAGAAGACTCTCTTCCCTGAGGTAGATTTGGTTCGAGCTTACCGTCAAATATCCATGGCCGCAGTGGACGTTTCAAAGACTGTAATTAACACACCTTTTGGACCCTACGAATTCGTCCGTATGCCATTTGGCTTAAAAAACACCGGGCACACCTTTCAAAGGTTCATCGGCCGGGGGCTTTGTGGGCTTGATTTTGTGCAAGTTTACACCGACGACGACTTCGTCGCGAGTGGAGACTCCGCAGCATGAGTTACCTCTTCGAAAGCTGTTTGAAAGTTCGACCCAATTCAGTGTGATGCCAAACACTGCGAAGTGCACCTTCGGAGATACTTTCAGAGATCTTCGTGAACACCAAATCGGCAGTACCGGTAACCAAATTTTGTCCAAGGAAACGAGTGCTGTTAAGGACTATCCATAGCCACAGCCACATAAATGAATCCCATGCCCCCCAGGCTTTTTCATTTATTACTTTTGCTTTATCCCACGGTGTTCGCGGGTGTTAGGACCCGTCACAGACGTTTCAAGACCCGGTCTCAAGCATTTTGATTCAGCACCTGAGGCAAACGCTGCATTGCATGCAGCCAAAAGAGCACAGTTCCAACCAGCTACACTAACGTATTCAATGACACTCAACGACATTCAATGACGGTGTGACGATAGGATTAACGTCAATTTACTCACAGAACAACAACCATGGGCGGCTCCGAGGCAGTTTGGAGCCGGAGCAAAGACGTGGAACGAACGGTCACAGTGAGCGCATCAGTGGGTACAGGAACGAGACGGCGATCCACACGACGTTAATTCAACGCGCGGAAATAACACATCAACAGGGCGTTCCGAAGGTTATTCGGACAGGTCGATCGGGGGAAGAGAATGTCACGGCTCTACGACCGTTCATGTGGTGTGGAATACGCTTGGTAATACGTTAGTGGGTCGACTAAATGGACAGTGAGGAAGTGAATAACGGCGGGAGATTTGAAATTCCTGCGCAAAATTTTTTGAATTGGTACAATGCTCCTCTCAGTAAGGCAATGACTTGGGCGCTTTAGTACCGTCAACGTTGCTGCAACCGCCTTGGTCTTGAATCTTGTCTGTGTGGAGTGCAGTTGGAACGTTGCCAGGCCAGGTTGACATTGGTCGCGCCCGGACTACATCTGGCATTTCGGGTGGTTCCAGCCGATTTTGTTGCAAAGTGGTTTTAGTATCGCTCATTATACACACAGTGGGTGATAACACGTGCAAAATCACAAATGAGCCTAGCCATTGGTGGTGGAATCTGTGGGTTGCCCGCAATAGTAATTCTGGTCTACACAACAGAACGTAATCCTCCGCGCGGTAGACCGGTCCGTGTGCTGTGCGGTTACAGTAGGTTTTCTGATGGTGTTGCGACTTGGTTGATGCTCGGCGGCAGTTTCATGGGCAACTCTCAACCGTTCGTCAAACTCCCCGATATATTGTGGTAATCTCGTGGAGTCTGGTGGTGCCAGTGGTGTTAGCACTTCGGTCAGCAAACGAAGCTTGTGACCTAAAGGCAGTAGTGATGGCGTGTATCTAGTGCTCGGATGGACGGCAGCCCTAAAGGCCGGAAGATATTGCGGTAGAATTTCATCCTAACGGCCCGGCCGGCGCTGTTCGATATAAGTGCCTAAAACTGTCATAACAGTACGACTGGTCCGTCCTACCGGGCTGTTACTCTGAGGGTGGTGGTGGGGTGTTTGCGTGTTGCAAATACTCAACATACGGCATACCTTCTCTAGGTGGCGACCATCAAACGTAGAACCTTAGTTGGAGTGTAGCATGACGGGTGTACCGGTACGAGCGATCCATACGTTAACAAACAAAGATTTTGTGGCGGGAGCTTTCTGATTTGGCACTGGAAAGCCTTCACACCATTCGACAAAGTAGTTAAAATTCACGTGGTTATATTTTCCTTCTACGACGCCCACAAAGATGGGGTCAATGCAGTTAGAACTAGCCGTTGCAACTACTTTGAAAGTGGCTCTAAGGGAATCTTTGGAGGGTTTGAGCGCGCCCAAATGCCGCAGTTGGCACGGATAGAAGAAATATCATCATGCGCCTCCGGTCACTAAAAGCGCTGTCAGCTAGCTGTTTCCGTCCTACGTTGACCTGCGTACGCCAGTTCAAGTTGTGCCTGTCGAAAAAAGTTTGCAGCTTTGCTACTTGCGATTAATAATTCATGTGTTTAGCTGTTCTTATCAAATAAGCACAATAAAACTTCGGTAACTCTCGAAAGTGTCCACTGTGAACATAAGCAGCGTTCTTCGGCATATTTTTCTTTCATTCCGCGTTCAGTCGTTTGTCCGATTTTTTCTGAGTTTTCGCCTGCAGTTGTTTGAGATGTGCGGGTCACTCAGCTGAGAATGTACCCACTCGGCTCCAGCTGAATGTACAGACAACTGGCAGCTTCTATGTGGAGACGAGATAGAGCATCTGCGTTCGCGTGGTTTCTGCGGTGGAAAAAGATACACTCAGGGCCGCAACCCCGTAGAAACTCTAACCAACGTCTTACCTGCCTCTGTGGTTACTGGGAGCTGCGGAGTCACTGCGGCGCCTAATGATCAGCTCAAACTTTGGAAGATCGTCCGGGCAAGTAGGGACGGATGTACTCACACTAATTAACTAAAGCCAACATCTCGGGACGTGTGGTGCAATAACGCCCGTCTCGTTTGTCTAACTAGTGACTTACGTAGACCAAAGCCGCCTCACCGTTAACAGATTGTTTGGAGAGTGTCAGCGTCTAGTATGAAGGAGCTGGCTGATGACGGAAAATCTGGAAGTGAGAGGGTGGAAGGAGCACAGAGCTTTACCTTCAGCGTACTAAACGCCGCGTGGCATTCAGGAGACCAAACGACTTTTGTCCTTCTCTGTAGGTCGACGTAGTAGATATTTTATCTCGGCAAAGCGTGCAGCAAACGTTCCGTAAGAAGAAAGCAACCCCGTGAAAATGTGCACATCTATTACTGAGCGGGTAATAGGGCAATCGACCATTTACTTGATATTTGTTCCATTACTGTGTACTTCTAACGGTGTGGTTAGATACCTGAGAATTATACTTCTTGCCTTATAGACTCAGAGGCTAGCCAAGGTGAATGCAAAAACGGCGGATGCGCAGATCACGGTGCATCTTCCCGTGGAGGCGAAGGCCGGATGTGTCATGTGTAATTATTTATACGCGTGGCGCAAGTCGCACCATTAATCAAGGGTATCAAGGAATCAGAGAGTTCTCTAGGGTACTGTAATATATAACCGAAAACGAGTTCCGCCGAGGTGCATCCGACACCCTTCTCAACAGTGGTTTGCAAACGAGGAGGGGGAATAGGTGAGTGACTAGACCATTTGCAACCCGCCGATGCTGCCATTAGAGATGGTTTTACCCGGCGGTGGAATGTTTCGATCGTACCGTTTGACGAGAGGTGGGACGCGGTGGTCGTTATATGTTCACATCCAAGGACAAATCAAATTACAAAAAACGGCTGACGCGAGTTCAGATCCACGGTCGGTGGTGATTGTGACCGGAACGCCAAAATTTGAAACCCGCGATTCGACAAAACTGCGTTCGATTGTTTCCGTCGACGTGCTGTTCAAATGAACGGCAATGGATCATTTTATAAATCCGCCCGCATAGGTTACAATATGTGTATAATCGTTAAAAATAGGCGTTGGGCCAAAGATATCAGGACGGATGTGCTTGAAGTGCTCTTCAGGTGGAGCAAAAGCTTCAGGGATATTGGTGGTATGACGACGAACGCTTCTGTGCTGGCATTCAAAGCACATTTTGGCCCAGTTGCGGTCATTCGTATGCCTGCCTGGCCGAATGTGAAGCTCGGTGACTAGCTTCATTGAGGTTCGTGTGTTTGGATGCGATAGAGAATGAGGGTGGGCGACAACGACGAACCGGTAAAAGAACGGGACGAAAGCCGATATCGGGCGATCTGATTGGTTTGAAGGAATGCCACATAGTTTCAGAGAGGATTTGGCACGAAGTTGACAAGGTTCTGGGTCATTCAACTGAGATTCTGCGATGAAGGGAAGGTTGATGATATTGGCAAGTATCTGGCTTACATACAAGCGAGTCAAGGCTTAGGCTACGAAAGCCATCTTCATAACCGATATCAGTAGTAAACCGGCAGTTGAAACCCGAGTGCCTTATTTGATTTGGAAGGTGCCAGCTGTTAATCCCGAACGTCAAATGGTTGTTCGAGCAACGCTTAGTCTCCTCGTAACGTCTATCGATGCGCTGGATTCAGGATAGTCGCGTATGTAAGTAACGAGCGTCTATGAATTCTGAGCCCGTCGAGCAACCAATTCGGATCCAAAAAGGAAGACGGTCGTGTTGGCGAGTTTCTTATTAATAAGGTGCTAATGTTAAAAGACAATATGATAAACCAAATAGTGAAAGACAACAACAAACCTCGATATTGAATCCACCAAATACACAAGTCCCGAGATTAACGGCTCACGTAAATATGACCGAATGCAACAGTCATGTAATGGCGAAGCGGCCATGCGAAAATTTAACCAGAGTACATATAAACGAAGGTCCGACAAAGGAAAGTAAGGAAGCAGAACTACGCGGAAACAATTTTTATTAGTAAACAGTATCAAAATTTAATAATAAATCAAGATTCGCATCCATATGAGAAATGATTTGTCACGAGCGTAACTTGATCGGTAGTGTCAGATCGTAAGAAAGGCTCGTAATCGGTATAAAGAATTCAAACGTAAGGAGACGAATCAATGAGAAGGGGATAAATAGAGCAGGAAACGTGGCCACCAACATTCTATTAACAGATAACAATCATCAAACACTCACGCAAGCAGCTACTCCAACACCGGCCACGAAGTGATGGCGTATAACTTGTCACACACGGCGCATTCTATCTTCACCTCTACGGGAAAAGTGCACCGTGATCTGCGCGCCTGCCTTTATGCATTCATTCCGGCTTGCCTGAAACGCATCTGCAGCTCTTGTTTAATGGTCTTTTCAGAGCGCTTGACTTCAAGGAAAGATATTTTGTCGGCGACAGAAACGGAAATACTTAACCAGTAAGCACCGGCAGACTAAAGTTTGTTTGCATTGGTCGATTCTCAACGTCCACCTCTCGTCCATCAGACATTTCACATGACGATGCTTCAGGCCAACGCACCCTATATTCGTCCACCAATCTACTCAACCCATGTTTGACACTAGTGACCCTACCACATTTTCTACATCCCAACCCAAGCCGTGAATATCACACACCTGTTTTGGACAAACAGCCAGATGGACAACAGCCTCACTGCCCGTCTTCCTAGTTATCGAGCGTTTCCACTTCCCTAACGCCTTGCGGAAAGGTATGGAAGGTCCGGTACCCTCCTGTTCTCTCGGTATACACCATTCTTCATGCGTCTTAAGTTCATCGTAAATACGAACTACCAATCTCTTGTTCGGATAACGACACACTTCTTCCTCGTGTGCTTCGCCCTCTGGTTTCATGCCATCGTGGTTATCACGAACTATTGGCACTTTTGGCGCACCTGGAGGAACCGAATTCGCCGGAACTTCTCTGTAGTTAATGGGGCACCTTCAGCCAACACAGAACGAACTGAGTGTGGTGGAATCTATCGTGGCCAATTGATATGAGTCACCGTGGTTGACTTTTACCGTCGTTCATTCATTTCCTTTTCCCATCACACCTTTGATAGAACTGTTGCCGAGGATCCTAGTTCAGAAGAACGCCGACCTCAGGCGTGTAGTGCCCACAATTCGTGGGTATATTTCGAAACTTATTTGTTGAGTTATATATGAAGCGTTTTTGTTAACTTCCCCAATACCCTTGTATGAAGCTGTCATCGAAAGTTTTAAGTTGGCCTGGCAAGAAAAACAGACGGGAGTCTCTGCGCATCTTTTGAGCCCCCTCTTTTTGGGTGGATTTCCGGCTGGTAAAAGGATTGCGCGGTGGAAATTTTTAGATAAGCATATCCGCCAACCTGCGAACGTCCTGAGTTTGCCATCTCACGCCGCTTGAGGATTCGTTTATCCGGAGTCGTAAGTACCTAATATCTGGTACCGTTCTTTTGTGTTTGGTACCCTACTCAAATCAGCGGGCTTTGACTTGCCAGTGAATCGTTCTATGTTTTATTATAAATCCTCCGTACTATTTGAACGCATACCATTTACACTGTCTGTTACCGTCAGGGCTCTTCCTCGGTGTAAACATATTTTCGGCCACCTCTGTCATTTACGTCACTATAAAATTCGTGAAACTTTCCATCTTTATTCGGATAGTGTTTTATCTCGCATTCTTGTGTTATTATTTGCGGTAGTATTATGGCATTTTTTACCCGACGACACCGCAAACATTGACATTGAAACTGAACACAATGTTATCTTGAAATTGGCCGATTATAGCGTCGGAAACCCTAGAGTATAGTTCTATCAGATTGAGGCTGTTTTTACTACCTGGCGGAAATCATTAAGGGAAACAAGACTTCCACATATGATACAAACCCTTCTGTTTGATCTCGAAGCGAAGGTGTAGAATCTGCTCAAACCTGTTCCATCTGGTTGCCTATACAGTTTTCTAATAGACGTGATCACAAAACTGACTGGAAAGTCAGAGGCCAAACTGTTACACCACACGTTTAATTCAGTCGAACTGGACGATCGGTGCCCTCCCCGACTGTTCCGTTGTGAGAGGCGCTCTGGGCTCGCGGCAGCTTGACGATGCCAACTTAAAGCAGCTGGGGGCGGAGCTGTTGCCACTTGTAACATAACATATCTTGGCAACCAGGAATATAGGCAGCCCGGCTGGCAAATTGGAAGCCCTCGTTGATAAGCCACTAGAAACCCGGCAGGCCGGTCGATAACGGCGACTACCATCGCTGGACCGGCGGGTGCTATTCTCCCGTTTTATATCGGGACCGGTTGGCGGCCTTCAGCGGCATCTGACTTGATTTTAGCTTCACTCCATTGCGATCGTACGATCGACTTCAGCCTGACCAAAACGTTCTGCAGGCCACAGGTCAAAGACGCATCAAAACTTTTAAGGAAACCTCAAACTGTCAGCCCTAGCCTCAGACGACGTTTTCAGTGGATATTCCTGCTTTACGACGTTCAACCATCACTCGTTGGTACAATCTTTCAGGCACATTTTAACCTTTCTGTTGACGTCAAGACGTGTTAGTCAATTGGCAACGGTACTTCTTGCACAATAAGCGGCGCCAAATCGACGACCCCATCAATCGGCATACAGCCTGCTCCTCCAACGACGCCATCGTTCGCAGTGCTGCCGAATGTTTCCCCATCATTAACTCGGCGTGTTCACATACCGTGGCGGTTAGCCACGACGTGAACCATCACATTACGGTATGCGATCTTGCAGTCTTACCTCGTTCACGCCACCCACATCCAAGCAAACTTCATAGAGCCAGAGCGGAATCCAATCTGGCATTCGAGTAGCTTTTGGGCGACATCACAGTATATGGTACCAAAAATATCTACAGGCGGTTGGCGATCTTGCGGTGATTACCTTATTATTGAAAACTGCACACTTCCAGACAGGCACCTTGTAGCGCCCATCCCCGATTTTTCCTCAGGACTGACAAGCGTTGCTGGTTTCTTCAAATCAGACCCAGCACGGGCCTATTGTTACACCCCGGTTGCCGATGAGGACATCCCGAAGATAGTTGTCACAATTGTTAGGCTTCTAAAATTCACAAGGATGCCATTCATGCCTCATAGTGCGGCTCAAACATTTCGGCGTCTCAGCTGTGAAATTCTGAGTGAATATCCTTTCGCATACGTCCCTCTCGACGATGTCTTGATTGTTGGCAGCTCGAACTAAGAACACCTGTATCACCCGCGTGCCGTTTCGACCGTTTTGCGCAATATGATATTAAAATCAATAGCAGTAAGACGGTTCATTGGGTTCTCTCGGGACATCCCATCAGGCTGGCGTTAAACCTCTGCCGGATTATGTTTAGCCCACCTCGACTTTCCCACCTGCTCCCACCGCAACGACAAAACGTTAAGGTTCCTTTGGCATACTCAAGTGCTATCGGCGTTTCTTCCCTCATTGCACGGAAATTCTCTAAACGCTGACCGACCTGGTCGTCTCAAAACACAAGTCCGTTAAGCCACATCCCGGAGCTGAAACAGCCTTCTAGATGGCAGAGAGGGTCTAGTATCATGCCACTCGACTACGTTCCATTAGTTGTTGTTCAACTGCCCGTCCCCTTCTCACCTCGGATATATCAAACGCTGTCGTCGGCGCAGTCACAGAACACTCCGCAGATGATGAAAAAAGCTGTTAGTCTCCCCACAGAGAGTACCACCTCTGGGAGTGGGCTGCTGACCATTTAGTCCGCGATCCGCTACCTTCAACACCATTTGAAAGGCAGATAATTCATGGTGCAAACCAATCACAAATTATTAACTTTCGCTTTTCGCGTCAAACTTGAACGACACTTCCTTTTGACTACATACCCCATTTCACCGTGGATGTTGGACACTTACATGGTGATACTGTCACGCCCTGACGTCAACTTAGTTCAGCAACCACCCTCTTCCGACCTGACCAACTTGGCTACCACCCAACAGTGTAGTACATGGACGACGTTTCCATTTGCGAGTCCTTAAAATTGTCTACCACCCCTCTAGGTTATTGATGAGTAGTCAGGGATTTGGTTTATTTTCAGGTTGACCTTAAATGACATTTGATCGCAGCCTTCGCCTTCAGATAGACTTTCCTGCCAGCCTCTTTCGGAAAGAAGCACCAGACTCAATTTTCGCTCTCATTAGAGCTCGTCAGTAGTGCATATCCTTGCCACGGCCGGGATCATTGCTCACAAGCGAGAGTGGTTGAGCGTTAAGATTTGATAATTCGGTCGTGCCTAATGTGAGGTCAATGGCGCAGTGATCAACACGGTTACCATCCCTCTGTCGACAAAACCTGGTGACATTCTGTGTGACAATACAACTGGTGCTTCTATAGCTTTTGTACTATGTGCTTGCCGACGTACAGTTTTTGAACATTTCCACTGCTTACCTCACCCCAGGAAACGCAGCATACTGAAGTTGATGACACAGAGTTTTGTTTGGCTCTCTAGCGAAAAGGACGTTCGCCTATGCTCACAGCAGTGTCGAAGTAGTAAACTACACAATCAGACAGTTGCTACACCTGGCACATTCTTTCAGCCCGGCGCCCGTTTTTCTCACGCCCATTGTGACAAAGTCAATCTACTACCACCCCAATGACTGTATGTGAACACTGACCGCAATGGATCGTTTTGCCCGTTGGTCCCCAGCCGCACCCTTCAGAGGAGTTCCGGTGGAGAGGCTTGCCAGAACCTTCTTGGGGCGTTGGATTGCTAATTTTGGCGTGCCATCTACAGACATCACTCATCGACGTTAACAGCTCCAGTCTTCTCATTTTCGTAGCTTCACGCAGTTACTCGGTTGGTCACACATCAAGACAGCAGCGTACCACTCCTGCGCTGATGGTTAATCCGGGCGTTTTCATCAGCGACTAAAGGCCTTGGTGACTATTCAGAATGACTCAGTGAAATGGAGCTAACGTCTACCACCCATTCTCCTTGGGATCCGATCTACCATTGGAATAGGAAAGTGGCTGTATTAACCCTCACTTAGTTTACGGTACCACTTTGCACCGCCCAAGTAAACGGATTCAACCCCCGACCCATCCATACCTAAGTACGGACTACATTCCACATTAACCATGATATATATCCATCCTTTGTTTCACACCAGCCGTTCAACACTGGCGTCGAGAACAAAATCCTCCGAATTTTTTCTTACGTAAATTTGCGTTCATGCGCTAAGGTGCCTTCAGGAAACCACCACAGCCGTGATACTTCTTTCACCCCTCCTACCGAACGTATTCTCTAGGCCATATGCTGGCGCTGGAAGGCTGTATCCATTCTGGTAGAGAACCCGTGACTTTCAAACTCCTCCCACAACATGCCGTTAAGGAAAGAAAGCTGTAAAGGTCGCTCGGCCAAAAACCATCGGAATCTTTGGTCGAATCTGTTGGGTTCTAGGTGATCCTCTTAGCTTGCACGATAAGTTTCTGAAGAGTTTGGTGAGAGGTCGCGGGTCACTCACCAGTTTAACCGGTGGAGAATATCTGAGTTAGAAATAAACCTTATCACGATCGTTGCTTTCGAGTGGTACCATTAGCAATACATCAGCAGTATCACCTTGGTGAGGAGTTACGGTTGAGTCTAGCGTCAAAGTAATATAACCCAGCTGGAGCCTTGTATACATACCAGCATGTTGTGTTACTGTGAGCCGATTTATGAGGTTTATTAGCCTGGGATCAAATCTCTTTCCACAGACAAAACTTAATGGCTAGCTAACTTTTAGCTCAATATAGTCTCCAGACACCAGCGATAGAGAGCCGAGCTATCACCCAGCACCGAATGCCTCCAACCAATGCTGTTCTTGCACTCCTGTACGAACCATTAGTCATTATTGATGGGTTGACATCGTCAACTTGCACCGGAATTTTACAAGTGACTGTCTCACGGAACTTCGGGTCGGTGATGCAAAATCACCTTCAGCGGCTTTGTCACGAAAACTTATACGCACAAAACCAACCCGCCCAGTTTGTAAACCTCATTCTTCGCCAAGCCCATTTTCAGTTAGCACGGGGAGCTAGGAGCAGGTCTGTTTGTGGCTGGTATCTCTTGGTAACAAGTTCGGGTATGTTTTCTACTATCCCGGTAACTCCCGGTGGGTTGATTACATACATCCTAGAGGATTGGCGCCCACTATTTCCCTCGGGATTCATTCTGAACGAAAAATCAGTTTTCGAAATAAGAGTCAAAACGAACCAATTTAAACACTTTAACCCATTAGCAGTCGGCTTGTGATGAGCGGCGTACGGTCGTATTGCTTCCTTGAAGGTTCTGTCTTTACAACTCAAGACACTTGCCTCTACCCTCTGACGCATCTGACATTGCTTTGTGTGAGTCATGATTGTGGATCACCTCTAAGTCAATTCTGAATTCAATCTGAACTTGAAATTGAGGCTGGCTGCCATACTTTCATAGAAGAATCTCGTAAATTATCCACATGTCGATTAGTAATGGCAATCTTCTTGTGACGGAAAATACGTTTCGCAGAAACCGAAAATTTCAATGAACCGTTCCACGCACATGATCGTCAGCGCAATGGCCCCCGGGATTGTTTCGATGCAAAAACACAGCTGGTTATTTTAACAAAAAGCCCTATCTTACTAACCGCAGCCTGCATGAATAAGTTTCAGACGAAAATCAACATACAGACCACCACATTCTGGAAATGATCGTTTTCGATCCGGAGAGCTTACGCTTAACGCCCGGGAGAAAAACGTTCATCTCTGATTAAAATGATTCGGCGATTCATCTATTGATACACAGGTTTGAGAAGGAGCACAAGTATCCCGAGAGGAGTAGGTTTTTCTTACTCACTGTCAGCGGGCGTCTGTAGATCTCAAAGACGATCATTGAGAGCAGGGTATAGCACCGCTATTAGAGATTACAGTGTTGGTATTGACAGTATATCTCAAGAGCGGACCTACAACCGCAGTGACGATATCATTGTGGGCGTCGTAGAAGGAAAATATAACCACGTGAATTTTAACTACTTTGTCGAATGGTGTGAAGGCTTTCCAATGCCAAATCAGAAAGCTCCCGCCACAAAATCTTTGTTTGTTAACGTATGGATCGCTCGTACCGGTACACCCGTCATGCTACACTCCAACTAAGGTTCTACGTTTGATGGTCGCCACCTAGAGAAGGTATGCCGTATGTTGAGTATTTGCAACACGCAAACACCCCACCACCACCCTCAGAGTAACAGCCCGGTAGGACGGACCAGTCGTACTGTTATGACAGTTTTAGGCACTTATATCGAACAGCGCCGGCCGGGCCGTTAGGATGAAATTCTACCGCAATATCTTCCGGCCTTTAGGGCTGCCGTCCATCCGAGCACTAGATACACGCCATCACTACTGGCTTTAGGTCACAAGCTTCGTTTGCTGACCGAAGTGCTAACACCACTGGCACCACCAGACTCCACGAGATTACCACAATATATCGGGGAGTTTGACGAACGGTTGAGAGTTGCCCATGAAACTGCCGCCGAGCATCAACCAAGTCGCAACACCATCAGAAAACCTACTGTAACCGCACAGCACACGGACCGGTCTACCGCGCGGAGGATTACGTTCTGTTGTGTAGACCAGAATTACTATTGCGGGCAACCCACAGATTCCACCACCAATGGCTAGGCTCATTTGTGATTTTGCACGTGTTATCACCCACTGTGTGTATAATGAGCGATACTAAAACCACTTTGCAACAAAATCGGCTGGAACCACCCGAAATGCCAGATGTAGTCCGGGCGCGACCAATGTCAACCTGGCCTGGCAACGTTCCAACTGCACTCCACACAGACAAGATTCAAGACCAAGGCGGTTGCAGCAACGTTGACG